>JBBYHQ010000009.1:4729604-4744139 GCA_038382645.1 Spergularia azorica
GTAAACAGGCCGAGGCCCTTGTAGCGCTGGGGCCCTGGGCGGCGGCCCAGCTCGCCCAGGGCAAGGGCCGCCTCTGGATATCCCATAGCATGCTAGCCAGAAGGTACAAATTGGTGGTCATTATCGAATTTATGAAGGAAGATCTATATCGATGAATTAATGAAAATGTGAAGGATGAATCGTATCTAAATATTGGTAAAGACTAATCAACATATATATATAAAACCTTATTCACACACTTGCCAAAGTAGGCAAGTCTTGTATCAAATGTTTATTTTTCTTGTTAGATGGGTAATTCGTGTTGGGATACCTTAACTTTTGGAGTTGAAAGTAAATCTATAGGTAAAGTTGGCAAAGTCTCATATGAGACGGTCTCACGATAATCTATTGTGAGACGGATTTAGTTGTTTAAAAAGTAAATCATTTACCACATAAGTTGTGATTTGAAAGGGTCACAAGAAATAAAATTAGGCATGATTTATAAAATAACCCATTTAATCATTTTATATGGGTCATTCTAATTTTACACTAAATTAAAACAATCACCAAATGAAGTATAATGGTTACTTAAAATGTAAAAGAGATCACGATTTATATAAATGAAGATCAGATGGTCTCACAATAAGTTAGTGTGAGACCGTCTCACACAAGACTTACTCTGTAAAGTTTACTACTAAATTCTAACACTTATTATTGTATCTACAAATATTTTCTTATAACTCTGTATAATACTGTCATTGAGGACTGTACTCTAGAACCTTTATTTTCGCAACAAAAAAAAGGAAAAAAAAGAGAGTATATATATATATGTGCTCATTTGGATAACACGGGAATTGAGCTCATGCGGGAAGTTCTATTTTAATTTTTTCTTGGAATTTAATTCTCATGTCAAATTCTCGAGAAATTGGATAGAGGTGTTTGGATGCCGTGTAAGAATTTAGAATTTCTTGGAATTTAAATCCCATGAGTTGTTTGGATAATCATCTTAATTCCACATGCTTATAACTCAAATGTCTATCTTACCCTTATTTTATATTGGTAGATATGGTAGACATGGTTTTTAAGGATGTGCCACATGTACAAAAGTAATTTTCTTTAGTATATAGCATGAGAATTTTTGTTTTGTTTTGCTGATGAGTAAAATTACAAAGAAACTACAGAAATGATGATAAAGGAAAGTCTTCGAAAATTAAGTCAAAAATCCGATGAAGAGAAGCACCCCAACTAACGTAACCAAATTGTGAGTCGAAACATTTGCCGATCTACGAATCCAATTCAAGCAATAATATTGGAAGGGAGACTATGACTCGAGTCGGCAATAGGGGTTCAAATCTCCCAACAAGGACTAACCTCGCATTTTAGCATGGGAATATAGCTCCCAGCAAAAAGTCGGCAATATAACATGGGAATTAGACCCCAAATTAGAAAGTCTAAGGCAATATAACATGGGAATTAGACCCCAAATTAGAAAGTCTAAGGGAAATTCCATTACTTTTGGCAAAGTTCTTTATCTAAACAACTCCAACAAAACCCAATTTGTAGAAATTGGAATTTCCCGTAGAAATTGAGGGTGTCCAAATGACACCTAAAACACTGAATTTTTAGACTCATTACATTCTTTTTTTTTTTTTTTTTTTACATGGACTCATTACATTCTATATCATGACATATTGTGTATGAGGATGAAGTAACACATTTAGTTAAGTGCTCGATCATCAAAACAAATATTAGAAAAGTCATTTTGAAATCGATTATGGAGTATATTTCACCAAACTAGCTAGCTACTATACATACCTTACTATTTAAGGCATCATTTATAATTATATTAAGATGAGAGACGGTTTAATCTTAATTTAAAGTTTGCGTTGGTTCATCTAGTTTATAAAGCAGCGATCGCCACCATTGTTTAAACACAAAGACACTACTACTCGCCAAATTGTGGCGAAGTTCACAAACATACATAACTTGACCTAGCCGCTTTCACTGTTTCACACTAATACGAAGAGCAACAAACCTAGGATTCGATCCCAAATTCAAAAGGAAATCCGTTCTACGAAAACTCCTTGTGGCTCTTTAACTCATGGACAAATTTATGCTAAATGAGTTAAAAACACCGGACCGTTACATTTTTAATTATAAGTCAAAACTGAAATCATCTCTAATCATATTATTGGTTGAGCTCGTACCAAGTTTAATCAGGAAAGGTTACAATCGCACTAGAAGGACTACAAATATTTCTTAATTAAATAGTTTAGAGTTGTAGGTGTTATTGCGCTCTATCGATCTCCTGATTGCTCTTCGGCTTGGTTTGCTTTAACTCTTTTTCGATCATGCGCAAGATAAGATTAATTAGGCTACACACTATTGCTCGATTGGAACAGTAATCACATAGCATGTTGCAAAAATCATAATATTTTACTAATAATTCAACTACACATGTCAAACAACGTTTGATTCAGAACTGTGATGGAAAAGGGCGATGAAGATTATATAAATAATCTTTTAGCATAAGTTATGTTGCCAATTACTCAAGTGAGGCCAAAATAAACACAATGTATTGGCTATTCAAATTGGCCTGTCGTTGTAATGTGAGAGTGTAGTATCCAGCTCACTTACAAGATAAGATCTGATGATCACTATGTTACTATATAGTATAGTATATAGTTTATGTTACTATATGATATTCAACAAAAATCATTTACCGTATCTCCAATGGTTTGAACTTTGAACATCTTTAGCTCCTAAATCTTGTACGTACGTAGGCATATTGCATTATGCTGTGCCTTTTTATGTGCGAATTCATTTTTGTTGGTATCATTACACGAATATATATGTCGTCTGCGAATTCTATTAACAAGATCGATCTCATCATCTCAATGAGCTCATTTAAGGTTTGAATTTTTTTGGTTTGCACATCGTTGATATATAATAGCGCCTTTAATTTCGACAAAAATAATAATAGCAATACTAATAATGATAATGATCTCAAAGCGAAAAATGAAAATAGTACTAGGTGAACGATACTATGTGTATGCACAGATAATTTGAACAACATTCTTTCACGTTAGTCATAGATGATCGATTACGTACTATAAAATAATCTCACCTCGTGGTTATTAATGAGATAATGCGAGGCGATTAGGTTCTCTTGCTAAATTCGTTATTAATTAGTTGATGGCCTTTACACACGATCCTTTCTCGAAATCGATTAATTGGGTCTTGTTTCCAAATTATTAATCCCATTTGTTCCAAAATCATTCAAAAATACACTCTTAGCTTTTGTAGGTAGAGTGAAAATTTTGCCCGTGAATATCATATTAATTAATCTGCTTATTGGAGGTTGTCCCGCGAAATTAACTGCTCCGATATACTAAAAAGCAAAAACATTACTCTGTATTAGTTTTTCCTAAGCAAGAAAGTGACTAGGAAATTCCAATTATCTTTCCCATTCATAGTTAAATAACAATTTATTCAAAGTAAAGCGTAAAGACCACTATAACGAAGCACGGTCGAGGGAGGCTAATTTTGAAGCAGTCAAACGATTAGAAAACATGCCTTTGCTATAAAAAAAAAATTAAAAAAAATGCATGGCAATCGCAAAATGATTACTATCATCGTTCATTCCATGCACCTAAGAAGAGGAATTGCTTTAGTAATTGTTTAGAACAGCTTTCTATCTAAGGATTCCAAGTTGCGAGATCTAATCATTATTTACCTTATCGTACCTAGATAGTGCTTGTTCCCTATTTGCACCATGTTCACCACTGATTATTTCAGGTGCTTTTGCAACAAACTATTCATTTTATTCATTTACATGTTTTTTTTTTGTTTGTTTGTTTTTGTGAAGGTGAGGAACTATTTACTCGAGTAAACTTCATTTTTCGTTTTTTATTTGTTAACGTTTTATAACAGACAAAACATAAAAAAGCATCGGTTAGTTTACCATTAAAATTGACTTGAGATGTATTACTGATTTTTGTGTCTTATAATTTCAATTAATGAAACCACGCACTTTACCTTGTCTGTTGTTCTTCTTACAAAAATTGTAAATATATAAACATAAAAAGAAGCAGTTTTAGAGTAAATAATGATCGATTCCGGTATTTAGGCGTTGTCAAAAAGAAAGATCGACTCTTGGACTTGACGAGTTTGAAAAACATTGATTGGTATTGAAAGACATTAATCACTTAAGGCCTAGGATTAGGTGGAGCCGCCATTTGGTGGCTCAAAATGGTTAGTCCTCCGAAAATTTTGTACGAGATCCATCAGTCAAACAAGTGCGAAATGTATTTCCTTTCATCCCATGATAGTTTATTAGGTTGAGAATATAATGATTTCGCTCCGACTATATTTAGATTAACTTATATTGTGTATCCGATAGTATGTGGCGGACGAGTCTCGCCTTATTCGTTCATAAAAGTACTATTTACACACATTAGTAAGACTCGAGTTGAACATCTTCTTAAGCGAACTAATTAAACCATTTATCACTTGATCCAACTCCCTGTTGATTCCATCATATTGCCTATGATTGTTGCTTCCATGATTTGGCAACTAAAATTGCCAAATATGTAGATAATTATATGATTTTATGTGATCATAAGCTTCACAACACAAGATAGAATAATAACACGTGTAAATTCGAATCATATTACCATACGTGACTCCAAATAACTCATAGGTCAAGCGTCCATGATTATGGCAATGATTGTCTCAATGATCAAGTACGAGTGTCCCCTAAGCATCATTTTTAGTCCACCTACTTCGACCTCTCGTAATTTTGGATAGGACACGTCAAATTCGAGCCATGACATCTCTAGCCTCTAAGAATTAAGATTGCAAATGTTACTATAGCGAAATTGATGTGCAAAAAGTTTGTGTAAATACTCTTTTTATATACAAAATTTAATTAGATGGTAGATAAATATTCATATCAATTTCAGAAGAAATTTATCATCACGTATTCACGCTTGATCGATTATTAAGACTCAATAAGGTAATTCCATTTACATTTATTTTAATTTAATTTGAGAATTTATAGAATATAAAAATTCTACCTCGAAGGGTACATTTTTTGTGTGTGTGAACAAGTAATATTCTAGATTAGATTGGTAGAAGAATTCTACAATGTTTCACAAGCACCACAAAAATTTCTAAAGTATAAAAAACCAAACCTACTAATAGTTCTTAAGTATAGTCTATAATATAATACGAAAACTTTAAGGCAAATGATCGATTTCTAATAGATAAACACTTAAAATTGTATACTATCATGATAGATATATATACATTTTACTATACCGCAATACAATTTATGTATTAACATGATTAATTTCATCATCGTACATAATTTTACTACCAATATATTTCAATGCAATTTAAGTTTACTTATGCTCACTCGCTATTACAACTATGGCCTCACCTCCTCTACTACGGTAGACAATTTTTTTTATATATATCTTAATATTATACCTCGCTCTAATTGTGTGTAGACCAAAAATGTTCAAGGTTTGAAATTAGCCAACTCATTAACATTAGGAAAAAAACATATGGCCTTGAATCAAGTCACAGGTATTTTTCCCGTCAACATATATTAACGATCAATTATTATATACAGATACTGAAGCATGATAGTTTGATAGAGATAGTAGTAGAAATGACGGAACACTAAATAATTATATGTGCGAGACACTCCGGCCCTAACTTGAAAAATTTCATCCACATTATTCTGTTCTTCTACCATTTCTTAATGCGCGTATTGTATTGCCTTAATTCTAAGTATATATGGGGCCAAAGCCACGCGAAAACAGCTGCATTTGCATAGGTCATGAGTCATGCACATATCTACAAAAATAAGTATCATTTCAAGAGTTGAATTGGAGACTTCATCAGTGTGACCGATCACGAGGAAGTTGAATGCATTCATCAGATAAAGACATAACTTAGTAAATCGAATGACAAATACAATACTTAATGATAAGAGCCTATGTGAGATTTAATTTAATTTGCTAAAGAGACATATCACCTAACTCACCTCTCTAACTAAGTAGGTACATACCGAGATATCTTATATATCAAATCTACCAATTCAATATATCTTAGATTTAATTTTGTAAGGACCAAATATGCACCGTACGGAATGTGTGGCCTCTAGCTAATTACATATTAGCAAATCAGAGATGGGTCTATTTCTCGGTCTAATATCTCCTTTTGCAACTCTATCTAACGAAACATCTGCGATTCATTTTGACCTCATGCATGATGCATTACACCCGAAAATATCATAAAAGTAAGATAGAATGTTAATTACAGATAGAATTCCGACATAACAATGTCACACCAGCGAAACTCGAATGTCAAATTCTAACTTCACCATTCTGTGGCTCGTGCATGGTCCATCGTAGATTGTCGAAATTTATGGCTATCACCCTTGCGTTGAAACATTCTTCTTCTTCATTTAATTGCAACGTAAGTTAATTTGCACCTCATTTTCATACATAAAGGCTGCGGAGGCCGGAGGAGGAAATCCGGCCAATTAAACTGGATAGAATTATATAAACTCGTATGTACGTGTATCCACGTTTGGGTATTTATAGCTGAAATTCCCCTAGAAAAGGGGAAGCTTTAGGAACAGATATATGAAGTTGTTGTTTTGGAATTGGATCAACTACCTTCTTCGATCATTTTCACAAGCATGTAGTATATGTATACTTGCATGTTTTTTCAGGAATAGACATCTTACCAGGAATTACATTTATTGCGAGGGGTGTTTCTATTCAAGAAACTACACATGCTCGATGTGGAAAACTACTCATCAGTAACGTAGTGAAGAAGAATTTATGGGACTCTTTGGCCAACCACGAGGCCTATTCCTCAAGCTGATTCGACCTGAGAAATCGAATCAGAACTGTCTGCAACCCGACCCGATGAACTCTAAAGACTCCCTATTCTCATATTGTCAAGTAGCACTAGATCTGTTGGTATGGTTGTCGACATGACATCCCTAAGTAGTTTTTCGACGTTTTCAAATTATGACTAACGTTTGGGTGCACCTGATCTCGCCCTAAGCCCCTACCTCGCCATAGGTGGGAGCCTTGAGAAGAACGGGGTAATATAATTGTTGTTGTGCTTACTAAATTGAGATGTTCTTCGTAGAGAAATCAATCATTGTAGTACTACCATATGCACATTTTACTCCTTATTGTAAAATTCTAGAAAGTTCCTTTTCCTGCTTAATCTTTGTTTTTTTTTGGTTCATCCTCAAATTATACTGTACATTATCTTTGTAATTAAGATACCGTCATACCGAAGCTTCTACATAATGGAGGACGAGTCTTGGTGATGATGATTGTGACATTGATGTGCCAAACATGAACATCCGTTCAAAGCTTATTAAAAAGTCCCTTTTCTCATACTAGTATATAATCTGATCAGTGCTAAGTAGGATTTGCATTGTTTAATTTTTACCCTTCAGCTATACGAGTACATACTAACTCTAGTATAAAGCTGCTTTTTTAGATCAGCTTAGCTGCATGAAGTGAGTGATGAGTTTCCTTGCATGCATGTGGGCGTGAACTTATAAAACTTGAATGGAGTGGTGAATCAGCTAACTTTCCGTTCTATACTGACAGATTTCATAGATTGGTTAACATTAATTTTCAGAATGTGTAAGAAGAGTCCAGTCACACGCTAGGTAGCTAACAATTCAAAAGAACGGAAGGAACACTAAACTCGCAGTGTGGAACCGCAAAAGCCCTCGCACTTGAACAGAAATATTTTATGAAACGGAAGCCTAAAGCTTAAACAGATGTGAATGCAAAGAGTATCTACATCCTTGACAGAAATTCAATCTTGTTTTTTTTTTTTTTGGCGAGAAATTCAATCTTGTGGCGATGAAAATAGAAATTTGGCCACAATGACATGTTTCTATCATTTCATAATAGAAGGAAGGACAGTTTTCTATCATGATCTAGTGATAGGAAATACTAATTTGCTGTCGTCGACGGATTCACCGTAAAATTGTTTTGTCCGATTACTTTCAACAGCTATATCAGATTTATATGCCTCACAGAAGTACTAACGATGGTTCTGTTTCTTTCATCCTCTATAACAGGAACAGAGGTTTAACATAATGTCATTAACGGAGGTAATAAAGGGATTCTATATTCGTATTCCAAAGCAAAATGGCAATAAGTAATCCCAGAAAGCAACCCAAAATGCAGAACTTGATCGATACCAGTAAGTACAGAGCTATCAATCTCTCTCAACATCCTTAGCGTACCATATATTCAAGACCTTAGAATGAAAGAACAAACATAACGTGCATCTGCTTTGGTTTCTTAGAACTTACGAGTGTCACAGGTATCTCATTAAAATAGAAAAAGAAGGCGGCAGCTATATGCCTAAGATTACCCAACAATTATCCAGAAAACATTGATGATATGTCGCCCAATGCACCAAAACTATAAGACGGAGACAACGGAACTGCTACATGAGAAGCTACTGGGATTAAATAGCAGATTCTGCAATGCCAACGGCTTAAATTTTCTACCTATCTAGCTTGGAACTTTGTGAGAATCTGGTTGCTCAGATCAAGGAACCGTTGGGCACAATTTGAAAGACAGGTTGCTTCGCTGGAGCTGAACTTGTTTCCAGGTGTACCAGTGATGCATTTGTCCCAGCACTGACTCGTCAACTTTGATACCATTTCCTGAATCATGGCCTTTTGCTTCTCTGCCTGCCAATAACGACACCATAGATGATCAGATATTGAACGAAATTATGAGATACATGTTTGCAAAAGATGGGTGAAAGGTCGGATTTCGGGTTAAAATGCCAACCCAGCTATCCTTCACCATACACCAAGGAATTACGGATGGTAAGGTCAAACTAACTCTAACAGCCAAATCACTGTGTCACAAAACGTGAAAGTTCACCGGCAATATTTCATGTTCTATAACCCAATGACCAGTACCTTTTCTCTCTAATGTTCACTGAGGAACCTTACACAAGCTACCCAACCACGTATATGCACGCATTGAATGGAGCAGAGGTTGCCAAAATCTGGAATAGTAAAACTTATATGTCCCCATTCAAGGCAGTTCTCCAATTTCAGTCTGCTATAAGCAATAGTTAATCCCATCTCAAAATTGCGTATTTGACAATATCACAGCATATAGCATTTAAGGAATTGGGCTTCCTTTCAGTTTAACTTACTCTTTTGGATCCAGCTACAGAACAGACTTCAGAAAAAGTTCTCTTATCATGACATCCCGCAACACAGGAAAACTTTGTTGGGAAATTAAAAATTAGAGAAAGTCCACTTACCATGACTTCAGTTAGTAACTCATTCTTCAAGGTTTCGAACAATTCCAGTTTAAAATTGATACAGAATCGCCCTTACCTCAAGCTGTGTATTTCTAGCCTAACACCTATCATCCTTTTGTCTTTCAAGTAAAAAATCAACCCCCTCTCAATGTGAGTCTTAGTTTTAAAGGTGTGACTATGTGAGGCACCTTCAAAAGATGAAGATACAAGGCAAGAAGGTGCAAGGCGTGAGGCAAAGGTGGACGTCTCATAGACACAAGGTACTTTTTCAACTCTAAAAATTTGTTGGGACAAAATAAGCTGCTTTAGGTATTTAAAAAGGCCAACATGTTAAGAGGCGAAACTGTGATATAGAGGGGAAAGAAAAGCCAAATTACAATATAAAGCTTCAAATTCATAGTTGCGTGCTTTACGCCTTCGCCTTTGCCTCAACTCGCCTCATGTAGCTTACGGTCCACTCAACAATTGTGCCTCACTGACACTGCTGAGTGAGACACCTCTTTTTTTTTATCATTATAGGTTTCAGTTTTGAGCATTCAGCCAGATCAGCTTGAGCGGCTCAATATTTGTCAGCACATAGCAGCAGCATGCACTAGCACCACAAAAGACCATTGCAGTGAGCCCCATTTCACATGAATCATACGCCTTTCAGCCAAAAGGCTATAGCCACTATGAATCAATAACTCCTTCAAACGACCCCCCCCCCCGAAACAGCAACACACAATATTATTCAACCCCGAAGTTCCTACATCAACCATCCCATGCTAAACACTAGAGAATGAAAAAGAGACATGAACATGCACAAACAGAGATCCTTAACCATTGCAACAAAATCTTTATTTAGAACCAATAGAAAAATCTAAAAACTAAATAAACAATGACAGGGTAACCACCATCAAAAAGTTTATTCATCCTTTAGGGAAAAGGAGACGAGGGGTAGCATGATAGAAATTAGAAATGATTTGAAGATGTATCACCATTGAACAGGCAGAATTTTCAAGATGTTCTAGTGACGTAAAGGATTGAAGCAACCTAAGAGAAGTACTCATAGAAGATAATACTCCCTCCAGTACTCTATCTTTTTCCCCCTTTTTTTATGCCATCCAAAAGATGTGGTAATGTGAGCTTAATAACAACAATGACCTCAAATAACATACAAATAAGGAACGGGGAAGATCATTGGAAACGGAGGGAGTCTAAGTTCATGCACTAGAAGTGGCCCAAAATCTGAAAAATCTTCCCCTTTATTTAGCCCTCTGATAGACCATACCAATACATTCTTACTCCTCTGATACACCATACCGATACATTCACCCGCTAAAGAATCTAGTGTATGAACTCTTAAACATGTTATTTCCCCAAGTACATTTTGAACAGCACTAATGACAGAATATGGATGCTAGACATCGCAAATTCGCAACCATCATTTTGCCACAAACTACCTACTACAGAGCTAATCTTCGAACTTTCCGCACTCTATAACTGAACTCGGGCATAATTTCACCATTCGCATCAAAACCCGAGAGACCCACCATCATTCTTAACAAACCCCAAGCATCAATCTTATCAATAAACTTCATATCTTCCCCCAAAACCTGATCAAAGTATGTCCTAGAGAACGGATCCCCAAAATTAACCTAACTTAAATTTGAGAAAATACAACGAATTTAGTCTATAATTAATCTTCGTACAATTCGTTTACCCTCATTGCAGAAAGATCAAGTCTTCATTCTCAAGCAAATTATTTCAATAATTAGAGGTTAATTAACTAATTATATCCAAAACAATAAATCTCGAACAAAACCCAGAAAAACACTTTAACAAATTATTCAAAACTACCCTACCCAACACAACAAAATGCAAAAATATATGCATGAATACCAAAATTAAGAAGAGGAAACCTCGAAATTAACTCTCATCATCACAATTTAATCAAATAATAAAAAAGAAATCTAAAAATGAATTGGGAAAGAAATACTTACTTCAAGCATAGTTTGGAGTTCATGGGAGTTTATATCAGAGTGATCCATGGTGAGCTATCTTCCTCTTTTCTCTCTCCTAAAACCCTTGTGATTATGATGAGCAAAAACCCTAAATCTGATCTAATAATCTATATTTATATATAGACATATAAAATGGGTCGGGTGGACGCTTTCAGTTTCGGTAGTTTCGAATTAGGGTGATACGGGTCCAGTGTATCTCGGGTCAGGGTAAAAATGGGTTCGGGTCGGATTACGGGTTGACCGGGGGTCAGAAATACATGTTTGCACTTTTTTTATTGCGAGTTTTCAGTTTTCAGTTCGGTATCACTACCGTTTTCAGTTTTTGTTTTTTTTTGCGTAAAAGATTTAGCTTAATAAGTTACAAAATAAAGTTTTAATTGTTTGTTTCCATAATAGTCATATTGAAAATGAAAACTGAAAACAACTTTTTCTGGTTTTAAAAAACGGGACTTTGGTTTTGGAGGAGAGAGTCGGATTTTTTCGGGAACTTGGGTATAAAGAAAACAATTGGTGATGGACGTAATTGTCAGGTTTTTGTTTAGTGCTAATTAAGATTTTGGGCAATTTTATTTAGAGAAAATTATTTATTGAATTTTGGTTTAGTTCTTCAATAACAGTGGACGCACTTAATTGGACGGAAAACACAGTAAGGTGTTAATGTGGTGGTTGTTCACAATAAACAAATTTTACAAGGTGGTTATTTACGAAAGTGGTATTTTATAAGGTAGTTGTCCACAATTTTTTCCTTTATTTTAATGCATGCTCACATATGCCAATCGTTAAACAACCCATTTAAACATCTACGCGACACGAATAGAGACAGGGTTCAGTTTGGGAGATCTCTCGAGTTGCTACACATAATTTGAAGGGCCAGTAGAATTAGAAGAAGTACGAGTAAAGTAGACGAGTTGGGTTCGTAGTCAAGTCAAGCGTTGTATCTTTGACAAAAAGACCCAATATAATGTGTTAAGTTTAAAGGTTTTACTATCGTCGTTGTGATCCTCCTCCGTTGTTTGAGTGGTCACGGTAATTTTGTTACTGAATTTCTGATAACAAATCAAAATCCAACTTTTAAATTTGGGGTTTCATTCTCCCCTAATTCGGGTCACTGTTTTAGTGTTAATTAGTGATCAACTATTCATAGGACAATGTTAATTACTCATGCCCCATGTCAATGAGTATGCAATTGTTGCGCAATTCATTCAATTGTTTAGTATGTTTATCTTATATTAGTATGTAGTAAAATCGATTGTCTGGAAATTCGAGGGTTTTACATTTATCATGAATATCGAATCCAATCAAACTCGATTTCTTTCTTTTCATTAACGAAAGTGATTTACTAGGACATTTCCCGTGACCGAGTTATTAGTTCTATTGCCCTGATACCTCCTAAGTCCTAACCAAGTATCACGAAACTCGAGAAAGACACGAAGCCAGGAATCCCCATTGTATCATGTCTTGCGGCAAACCGACGTGCAAATCAGGTGGTTGTGACGGCTACGACGATGACAATGAGCAACGAACACCCAACGAACCACCAGTCAACAACCGCCGCGGTCAGCCACTAAACCCTAACTTTTGCGTCAAGTGCAAGCTCAACGCTCCCGTCGCCGGTGGCTCCGCCGGCGGAGAAGACGGCCGTTTCTGCCCCGATTGTTTCCGCGGCTCACTCTTCGGCAAATTCAGGCTCGCCGTTACTTCTAACGGCATGATTTCGCCTACTGATAGAGTCCTCGTCGCTTTCTCCGCCGGTCCTTGTTCCCGGTCATTCTTCTTCTCTCTCTCTCTTTCTTCTTTTTTTTTTTTTTTTTTTTTTTCTGTTTTAATGCAGTGTTGATTTGGATGGGGGGGGGTAAGGTTGCGTAAGACTCACGATTTGCCTGCTTTTTGTTAGATAGGTTGCATAATCTACTAGTTAGTTAGCAATGTTTGGGTGATTGATTAAATTAAGTGGTAAAGCTGCGTAATTTTGATTACATGATTCGATTATTATGTAGGAAGATTAGATAGAGAACACTTAGAAAAGAAGAGTATTGGTGACGATTTTGTGAAATTTTCAGCTAGTGGAACAACCTTGTCCACCCTCAGTTTAGTGGAATGGAATATAGACTCCCTTCAAAGTTAATTTTTCGAGATGTGGCGTTGCTTCATCGAAATGGAGATGGAGATGGAGGAGGTTTCGTGTGATCTTTTACGAACTGGTGAGTCGTGATTGGTGGAGTTCATGTTTGGTTAGTGGAATTCTCAATGCAATCTAATGGGATGCGCATTAATGGATGTACAAGTAAAGCGCAAAATGTAATAAGTGAGGGTTTACAAAGGGGGGGAGTGTAGGATATGATTAGGTGAGCAATGCTTATCTGATTGTCTCTGTTTCTCGTCCTAGGAAGACGATTATGCTTAGTTCTTAGGGGGGGGGAGGAGGGGGGAGTGAAGAGGGGTTCGGAGGTTATGCAATAAGTTTTATCTCGTAATCTGAAGAGGGATTTAATGGTTTCCAGGTTAGCTCTACAATTTGTACATGAAATGCAAGATAAAGCTCAAAGGAATTTTGATGCCAGTAGAGATAAATCTTTACCAGTCTTTGGTGTGGGAGTTGCTTTTGTTGATGAAAGTTTTGCGCGCAATATTCCAACTGATGAAGCTGGTGAAGTTATCAAGCATATTAAGGCAGTTGTCGAAACTTTAGCCCCTCCACAGAAGGAGCTGTATGTTGCTCCTCTTGAAAGTATCTACTCCTCAAATCTTGCTTCTGAAAGAGAGAGATTAAGAGATTTGTTAGATACTCTTACAGACCCTACAGGAAAAGATGATTTTTTGAAGCATCTGCGAATGCTCTGTCTGCAAAAGGTTATACTTTGTTACAATATTATCTTCGAAGAGTTTCCTTGGGTGAAAGTATTCTGTGGATGCATTTGATGAATGTTTGTGCAGGTTGCTGTTGAAAATGGGTACACTAAAGTGGTTCTGGGATCATGTACATCAAGTATTGCTCGTCATGTTCTTTCAGCAACGGTCAAGGTATGTAGTCATTGTTGACTACTTGACTTTTATCAGAGCTTTCGAACTTTGGCTTATGCTAATTCATTGCAGTTACATTTTTTTTTTGACGTCATTGATGTTACTGAAGCCAAAGACTAATTATTCTTTGGTTTTTGGGATATAATGGAATAAAGCAAAATGGCTCATAAACTGTCTGTGCTTC
>JBBYHQ010000009.1:4753620-4768626 GCA_038382645.1 Spergularia azorica
AGTCAAATCTCAAGGGTATTTTGTACAAATTTGCAAAACATTGGGTACCACGTGCAAATCGGCAAAATACGAGGGTAGCACGTGAATTAACCCTTAAATCTATTACATCCTTTAAATGAGTTAGAAGAGTTATACCCGACTTTATCAATCCAATCTAGACATAAGCTGCATAAGGATTTGTTGGAGTCAGAAACACAATGCCACTAACTCTAGACCAAGGAAAATATACATCTATGTAAACGAAAAGTCAAAAACCATCTAATTTAACGGATTAGAACATATCCAATGTTTAATGCTCAGAAATAATTGCGCTTTGTAATTCAGACATACAGATGTAGCTCAGTATACTGTATACACAAAAACACATAGAGTACATAGTTCAGCACATTCCAAAAAGTTTTTTTTTTTAATCCTTTTGTCGAGGGTATTAAAACGATCAAAGGTAAAAATAAAGCGTCGTCAGAAACTTGGGTCGAAATGCACAAAGATAAGCACCTCAACAAGAACATTTTTGAGGGTTGAGATTTTTAAACCTAGAATGACAGTCATAGTAAGCTACCAGGTTCTTAGAAAAGCCGAGGTTTTGTTTTGGATCCGCACAGGGCCGGCTTTTAGCCTAGGCGAGCTAGGCGGCCGCCTAGGGCCCCCATTTTTTAAGGCCCAATAGCTGATGATTTACTACATATAAAATAAGATGTCAATAAAATTATAAGCATGTAACTAGCTTAGTGGTTGATTACCTACCCCCAAATTTTTCCACTTGAGTTCGAATCTAGCCAACTACATTTTTTTGGGATTTCTCTTTTTATAAAAAGATTCATTTGTTTTAACTTGTAGCGAAATCGGGCTTCCATCTTTCCATTTTTGTTTTTGTCCTGAACATCCTCCATTTTTTAAGATGACTGTACTACTTTATAATGAATATCATAAGATATCTATCGAATATAGGGCCCCGTATCGAAGTTTCGCCTAGGGCCCTCCAAATCTCAGAGACGGCCCTGGATCCGCATTAAGAACTCCAGAACCCGATGCCAATCTTGCACTATAAATATTCAAGTTCAACTCTTTTCCTCTTCAGAGACATCTATTAGTACATACAACTCTGTTACTGGAACACGACCAAAGAGATTCACCATGGCGCTCTGGTGCTCGAGTTCAGAATCTATTGAGTATCGTGAAAGTATCTGTGTCCCGAAACCACTAAATCAGTATTGTACTATAAGGAGAAATATATGCTGGCTCCATTTGTGGGAAATAGTGAGAACACAAGAATAGCATCAGATGCAAATCCATAACTTGTCAAGCCACTAAGCCAGTATAATAAACTAATTATAACTCCTACACAGATAGTACATTGTTGCTAACCTGCTATATATCAGAAGTCTCTTCTGCAATTTCAGTTTTTCGACATTTTCCATACATTCTGACTTATGACAACACACTCCATTCCATAAGCCATGATCAAGGGCTCGTAATCGTGCCCTACTGCCCACCCAGTAATATAGCAAGAAACGGGGTGCTCGGCTGCAAATTTTGGCACAACTTGAAAGGGAGACATTTAGTGTTAAATGTTCAATTGTCCGTCCATGCATATAAGAATATATAGTTTCTAGTTAGCCCAAAAAGAAATTTGGCGCGGTGCAATTAGAAAATTTTAGAATTCAAAAATCTGGTCGTCCCAGGGTATCATTTCTAATACATCTGTGGGGCAAGCTCGAGAATTTGTTACTTGGTTTCATGTGAATTGGGAAACAGCCCCTTTGTTGGAGCACTTCTGCTTTGCAGATAGGAATCCGAAGATGGAGAGAGAAACAAGGAACAACTTAAACCTAAGAGTTTAGCTAGAGGCTAAACTTTCACCAGTGGTAAATATCATCCACATAATCTCAAATCAAGAAAGTAAAATTTGGTGTTTCTAAGGGACATTATCTAACAACTAACAAGAATCAAGAAAAGAAGGTCGCAAAGGAGTGATACCCGCAATTTGAGTAGAAATGATCAAATCTGTCTTTGTAGGTAGCTCTCTTTGCACCGGAAAAAAAAATAGAGTCAAAGCAGCACAAAACGTAGGAGAGGGCTTTCCAACTGGTAACCTTAGCGCCCTGCAGACCTGAAATACGATGAGATAGCTAGACGGCTAGACCAGTGTTAGCTAGACCTGCACAAGGAAGCAATACATTTCATGTAGCTTGCTAGAGAAATAAATTGCCACTGAAATAAATTACCAAACTAATTGAATTTTTCACAAAACTAAGACAGATAAATTACCACAGAAATAGAGTCAAATAACAGAAGCTCTTAGAATTGCAGGAGTTCCTATAAGATAAGGTTAGCCAGCTTCAGGTTCATCCAATTTCGACAATTCAAACTCGAGTGTCCATGTAATCAGAGATGTAGCAAAGCACCTTTCCTCCAGTTTAGCAGTATCTGGCAGCTAATCTAAGTACATTACAAATGAAAGTGAGCAAAGCTAGGAGAACGGAATTACAGATGAAAATTACCACAGAAAGGAATTACCAGAGTAATGGAACTTTTCACAAACTATAAATTACCACATAATGTAAAGTTTCAGAAACTCTAAAAATTTCAGGGGATCCTATCAGGTCTTCAGCTGAAAGTTCTTGTTAGGTAAGGTATGCCAAATTCGGGTTCATTTTCTTTTACAGTTTTCATCCAATTTTGACGAATCAAACTAGAGAGTCCATGTAATCAAAGATGTAGCAATGCTCCTTTTGCTCCAGTGGCAGCTATCTGACTGAATTTACTTGCAACCTGAACTGTTTTTTGTTAAATCTGAATCATTTAGTCAGCAGTGAGCTTTGCCACTGATAAGTAAAGTTCGCAACTTCGTCTGTTTTGTGGTGAGTGACCTTCTATTGAAGTAAAGGTTGAATCTCTTTAGGTCTTATTACTGTTTTATTGCTTGAAGCATGAATGATCCCTTGTATCACAAGTTCACAACCCTAATGAAGGTGCGCTTAAGTTAACCCCTCCCCAGACTGGGACCTAGAACTACACTTCATGAAGGAGACAGATGGAACTAGCCCTGTCATCTTGAAAGAAAGTGGCGTTATGTGACGGGTGCGGTAGAAAAGCCAACCACAGACGAGGCTAAAATTGAGGCATGAACTTCAAACAACAACTTAGTCATCTCGTGGGAGAAACAGTCCAGAAAATGTGCAAAAGAATCAGGGAGTTAGAAGGACCAGAGAACAAACCAAGGAAAGAAATGTTTGGTACATCAGAACAAAATCTTGGGGCTAATAAAAGTGACCGAAGCTAGGAGAAAGGAAACACAAATGATTGAAACCAAACTAATAGAATATTTCACAAATAGACAAATAAATTACGACACAAATACAATGAAGTACTTGAGTCACAGTAGCTCTTAAAATTTTAATAGTTCATTTTCAGTTCTGAAGAAATTGCATAAGGTAAGTATGTCTTCAGGTTCCTTTCTTTTCCGGTTTTCGACAATTCAAAGTACAGAGTCCATCTAATGATACATAGATGCTCCTTTTGCTCCAATTTCTCAATATTTGGCAGTGAATCTGAATATTGGTGAATCAGGAATTAACCTTTCATTCATAATCTCAAGAATTTAGTTCAGGATTAATACATACAGCACTAACAAAACAGATTAACAGACTGTGAAAGTAACTTTAGCTAACATAAAATCAACATGACATAATTTATACCAACGACATTACCTCAGCTAGGAAGATGGAAAGACAGAGGAGAGGAACTCTTCATCCTCCTCGAAGATCTGCATATTCTTCGACTTCATCTAATAAGCAATCGCATCCTCATCAAAATTCATTAAGAAACCGACTTTGATCAACTCAGAAAGTTGAGGGACGAAATCTTCCTTCGGCCAAAGAAGTCCTTTAGATAACACTTCTGAGAACTTTGTCGCATATTCCAGTGTATGCTTAAACCCACAGGACCTGTCCAATTTCTGAGCAAAAAATTGCAAACTTTCCCTCTCCCAGTGCACTAATTGACTCATTTCGGCCGTTATAATGTCACCTGCTGTCAACATTAAGCTGTAGCTCATGGTCAAAGGCTTCTGCGTCTCAAAGACGCTGACATTAAAGAGAGTTTCAACAATTTCATGCCTCCTTTTCACCTCCAGTTTATGCTTCGGGTCTGCAAGAAATCCAAGGACAACCATCACAAGCCCCTTGACAATGAGAACATCCTTAAGATTTACCTCCTGCAACTCAGCACATTTCAAGGAGGAGGCGCTCACAGATTCCGAGACTTTCTTGACCCCAATACTGCAGTATAACCCAATAAGCAGATCCCGGGGAAGCGAGAACATGTTTTTACGTGGAAGCCAGACAAATAATGCACTCTCCGAAGACATTTTAAAAACATCCATCAGGAGAAGGTCATCAGGTATGAACACATTCTCCTTGTTTACCAACAGAATGTCATCTGAAGAGCCACAAACTGCAGGGACTTTGCTGATTTTTTCTACAAGCATCATTTCATGTTCTGATATCCAGTTCCTTCTCTCAACAACAAAAACAACAAGTAAATAACGTCAGTGACTTACTCCTGAATTAATTTGCGGTTAACTGACATCAATTGATACCTGGAACAAGACTGGTGATAAAAATTTACAGAAACATAAAAAAAAAAAAAAAAAAAAAAGGAGGAGAACAACATACCTAGCTTGGCCAAAAAAACTACTGCACTCATCTTCTGTTATCACACGCCTTGAATTTTCCCACTCCTCCCAAAGCAAGGAGTAATCTCTGGGCGAGGGCCATTCTTTTACGCCAAAGGCTTTCGAGAAAAACTGAAGTAACGGGTCCTCGTAGCCTACCTCTTTCAAGATATGGAACCTCGAACTGAAAAGTTTGGCTGTACCTTTAAGAACAAATTCCTCAGGATTTACCCACATCCCATCATTAGTCGGCACCCAAATTTTGTTGCAAGCTCCACTTTCCGGAGTCCAAGCAGATTCACTCAGATAGGAATAGATGCGCTTGATCTTGGCAAACTCAGAAAGCAATTTCATATGGTGAGCGAGAATCGAGTTGGCTCTACTACTAGGCATATCAGTGATAACTCCGACTTCAGTAAGCGCACTGTCATGAAAAGATATCGTGAACGGCTCATAGTATATGGCGTCAATGATTGGCCCATCCTCGGGCTCCAATGACAACTCCTGGTCAAAGCGAACTAGCAAACACTCCTTGGGATACATGTAACCCAAAGTCGTCTTTAGCCATTTTGTATGGTGAATTTGTTTCAAGAAAGACTCTGGAAGAGGAACCTTCTCTGGCTGGTTCCAGTACTTGATGCAATTCAGTAAGGATATCACACTGCCAGGACGTATGTCTTCCGGGTCTCCAGGGAAAAGTAGATTAGACAGGACAAATCGCGCACCTTCCTTCAGATGTACCACCACACCCATGCTTATAAGCTCATCTCTGTACTCATGTATGCCTTCCCCGTACCCTTTTTCGCTGTCATCGACAAAAGGAAGTCGCGAAATCTGACTGATACTAAGCCATTCTTCACTGTACCAAATGCAGTCTTTGGGGGACCTGTAATCGCCAAGGCGGGTTCTAATCCACTTAGTTCCCCGAATGCATGCTTGGAAACCATCAAGAAGTTATAGGTTTGCATCCTTCAACTTTCTGTAACAGTCCATGAATGAGAGAGCATTCTCCTTTGTAAAAGACTTCGAGGAAACTCGTTCCTTGAACACGGTAGAAAAAGCATCTGCTACGGTCTCAAACTCCACCCTCACCCCAAGTGTCTCCAACCTTTTGTTGTAGAGATTGATTCTGGCTCCGTAATGATCAATGTCAATGCAAGGAAAACCCTCAAAGATCTGCAGAATACAGCCCCACTTTTTATCAGCTAAGAAGCATTCACGAGGGTACAAGTAGTAGCCGAGATTTGTCCTTAAGCATTTGGCCTCTTTCAGTGCGGAAACTAGCTTCTCTGATAAAGGTGCAGCAGCATTGCAGATACACTTGAGAGCAAAGAGAAAAGCGTTAGACGGCAGACCAAACAATTTCTCAGAAGACTTGAGATTGTCGACCACAATCTGATAATTATCATTGAAACCCACCATTACGCCAAGAAGCTCAAGCTCAGTCTGGTAACTGCGAATATCTTCTCCATAGTGTTCTTCATCAAGGAAGGGGATGTTGCTGAGTACAGACGCGTCTTCCCAGGTTTTATCTTTTAAGACAGTCTGAGCAGGGGACTTGTCACCACATGAGGTCGTGACCCATTTTACCTCTTTTATGGTACTGATAAAATCATCGACAACTGGTGATAATTTTAGCCTCAGAAATTTTAAGAAGTTGAGCATTGCAAAAACCTTGGTCTTTGTGAGATTATGCTCAGCAGCCATTTTCTTGAGATGATCTCCGATGAAGTTACATGCTTCGTCACACTCGAACATGACCCCGACTTCTCTCAGCTCATTCTTGAAGTTCCTCAATTTGTTGCCATAAAATTCTTGATCAACAATTGGAATGTCAACCATTTCTGAAAAATTCTGTAGCAAACCTCCCCAAGGCGCACTTGGAAAAAAACATTGCTTCGGAGGTCTGTACTCATGGCTTTCACTAACCCTGACCCTCAGCCAGCTTCCTTCCTCTATGCAGCTCAAGAACTTTTCAGGGATTTGATTATCGTTAGACAGTAGCTTCTTAATCCAGTTCAACAACAAAAATGCATTTTCTTTTGTTAAAGATCCAGAAACAGGCAGAAATGGGGCATCAGGAGGACATAACTCTGGGATATCAGAAGCCCCAATATTCTTCTTAAGGAACTTCAATACTTCCTTTTCTTTGATAGATAGACCAGCATATTGCCCTGAATGCAGATACTCCTCGGCTAGAACTATAAAACCTTGTTTTTCCCATGGATTAGAACCCATCAGCTGTATCCAATTGCTACCATTAGCAGGAACCAGCACTCCTTTTCGTGTCACAGATATGCCACCATACATTTTCAACAAGGGCAGTTCATGGCATAATTCTTCTACCTCCTCTTCACTCAGAAGTCCCTTTGAACACGAGCGATTAAGAAAATGAGCAAAGGCTAAAACCACTCGACGGCTGTGTTTAAGTGACTTCTTAATCTCTGATGCATATTCATGTACGGTAAGAGCAGTGACTTTCACAAATCTCTCCAACCAGGTAGATAATTCTTCAGCTTTCAAGCTCTTCTTCTGAATAAACAGAGGTAAGAAAACTAATTTTGATGCTAACCTGAATTCCTTGCTCCAATCAATCAGCCAACGAGTATGCTGGGGATCTTTAGAGATACACAAAGTCAAACCATTATGATGGCTTGAAGCTTCATTTAAACTTATGAGCAAATCATCACCAGCAGCATCAACAATCTTGAGGAGTGGAATGGACCTGATGGTAGTTGCTTCAAAGTGAGTGGACCAGTTTTTTGCTAGACGGACAAGTAGCTCCAAGTAAAGGTCCTCTTTGATGCCGGACACAAGATTACAGCTCTGGATGCACTTGGAATACCACTCGTTATCAATGAGCTGTATTCCGAGGAATCCGAGCATGTCATTGTTGTCATCCTTATCAAAGGAAGAGTGAAGAATGTGCTTGCCCTGATATGAAAGGTTGTGTAGCATTATCCCCTGCTTCTTCGCCTTGAGCAATATATCCCGAAAGGAAGGCATTAATCGGCCAACCTCACTAGGTTTATGGAAGAACAGCTGTGCAGACTGTGGCTCAGATGGCATGATATTCTCGCAAAGCAGTTTCTCTCTGATGGACTCTCTCACGACATTCAAATATCGATGGCTCAAGGTCTTCACAGGCAAGAACGAGAACATTGAAGCGAGGGTGGGCGCAGGGGCATCTTCTCTCGTTCTTACAAGGGAGACAAATGCGTTGAAAAAAGCAGAAGGCACACAGCCAAGAATACCTTGGTTCCACTTGTTATCCTAAAGGATATTCTCTCGTGATGAAAGAAGGAGGAAATCTGCATGAATAATAAACGGAAGGTTCGTAACAGTCTCAGTCGGAAGAAATGCATAAATTCCAACAGAGCTCATTCCTCTATTGAGACGCTCGCCAAATGGAAAAGCCAATGTGACAGACAGCTCCTCAATATCCATCCTTTTTTCCACTATGTTCTCTTTCTTAACAGGAAACCTCTGCCTCCACATATAGTAGCGACATTCATCTTTTGACTTATCTCCGTCTTCATTTACAGCCAGATGAATGGTATAAGACTCGGCGTTGATGTTCTTCTTTGCAAGGAAATCCTTCTCACTACAAATAGATACAGCTCGAATGGGTTTATCGTCGGGCTTTTGATTATCTTGCTTGACTGAGAGCTGCTTGATTTTAGAGAGAAACAAGAGCAGCTCAGGATGTAGACTGGACAGCTGCTCCTTGACTGCGCTGACTTTATCCGGTTTCAAAGGCAGGATTAAAATGGTAGTTGGCAGGCTATTACCAACACCATAAATCTTCTCTATCTGAGAGACAGAGGGATTGTTCTCAACCCACTCAGGTACAATGTAGCCGATATCACATTGAGGACAAGGCGTTTCACTGAACCGGATCTGATACCCATTGCTAAAGATATACGGTTGTGCAGTTAGAAGAAATACACTTTTGAATCCAATACCTGCACCAAAGCAATCAAAGCTGTTAATATCATCATCAGGTTTATTTCAAACTTGGTCGACATTCAGATACAAGATAATAGAGTAAGCAAAGTAGGAAAAATGAAACATACGGAAAAGGCCTAGTGGCCTACATTATGTTTCTGGTTTTACTACACTACTGCATATAAACACTTCACAAATTATCGGAAATTCTAAAAATATTCAGTTCAGCGTATTTACAAGAAACTCTGTGGTTTCTCATACATGATATATGCTAAATGCTTAGAAGGAGCAAGGATAACTTTTTTGCTCTGTGGTTGATTCAAGTCTAATGTACGATACCATGTTACTGATCAAGTTTTAAGTACTAGTAAATCGTCCATTCTAAACAAAGAACACAGAATAGTGAGCTAATGCAAGGAAAAAGTAGACAGTCAGTCAACAAATCATTTCCAGTTGAGCTATTTCAGTAACTTCAATGATCATTCTACAACTATTTTATTCATGCTTGGATCATTTTAAAAAAATTTGCACTCTTACTGCCACATTGAGAATTAATATTTCATCTGCATAGTATGTGAAGCTTATGGCCTGAGCTACTGACGTGTTTAAATGTATAGTTCTACGCTGAACATATAAGAAAAGAAAGCCTCCAACACTCTAAGCATTAAAGTTGTATGTTGGAGGGATATCAAATTATGGAACGACATTTGTATGAAGATTATGCATACACACTCGATCTATATTCTAAGAACGTTTACCTAATTAATACAGTAGTACTCTAAGCAAGCTTTAATCCTTCTCATTTGGTTCCGTTTAGCATTGTCAGATGGTACGTGGTCGTAAGTCATGCTTAAGTTCCTATGTCGATTGGTATCCTTAATAGTAAAATTTACATCTTGAAAACAATATCCATCAAGTCATGACTGAGAACTTTTGACTTAAAACAGGTACACACATCAGAATTTCCTTCATATCACACAGCTTTGTGTCTCTTCTGAAAAAGCTAGAAAAACTTACTATCATAAAGATTAGATGGAATATAGGTACCTTTCTCTCCAATATAACCAAGTTTACGATTGCCGGCTTTGGTGGAATCGCCAACATTGCAAATTGATTCCATGTTTCTCCGGGAGAATCCAACTTCGTTATTGAATATCAACAAAGTTGCAGGGGCTCCAGTGGCTGTAATGTCCTGAGATGTAATCAAGAACTCCAGTGTTGGAGCAACTCCTTCAGGGTACTCATTATCTTCAGCATTCTGCATAATTATAAATCCAAACGTCCACTCAATTTTCAGCTATAAACTCAAAAATTACAGAAACCAATTACAAAACAGCACGCCCTTTAGCAGAAAGGGGGGGGGGCGACGTGCAAGCACCACAAGCAACTATGATGCAACGAGAGGACTGAAAAGAATGGCGCAGAAACATTTTATCCGTTCTTCAGTTTTTATGTTGGTTATATACACATGTGAACCGCATTGCTTGTTTCTATAGGAAAGCCAAAGATGATCAGATTCATGACACCATGGAGTTTAACCATGTACGGATGTACCTCCGGTCCAAGATTTGAGCATCTTGTCACTAAAGCTTTCATAATATCAAAACTAGCACTAACATCAGGGTGATTTCTTCTAAAATCAGATCCTTTAACTTATATTTCATAGAAATTCTTATTACTTAAGTCCCATCGTGTTCAGTTACTTTGCTTACGTTGAAGTTTAGTCCTAACATTCTGACAGTATCTGAATCGTACAAAGTAAGGGACTTTTCCGTATTAACAATCAAATGCTCAGATCTTCAGAAAGCTCATCTGAAATTAAATTGCCATTCAACTTTGTTCAATCATAGTTTGAATTTTTCTCTGTTGAAAGCGGTTCTGAACATCTCAGGTTATCATTATCTATCTGTCATTTCTTCATCAAAGTCTAAGTCTTTTCTACGGAGCATTACATCTAAAAGCTCCAATCCCCTGTAAAAAAAAAAAGAAATTCATTATTTACTCTAGCATCAACAGAATCCACTCAACTTAACAAAAGCTCACAAACCCAATATGAAGTACTCAGTACCAACATCAACACTGGACAAATTCAGTACTTAACACTCTAGTGACACGGCAAATATGAGTCTTGCACCTCAGCCCCTTAGAGGTCCAAACTACAACCAACAAAATAGATTTCGTGAGATATCTCTAATGGCAAAATACAGGTTGGAGGTTGTGGATGGAATTTGCAAAAGGTCAAAACAGAATTTAAAACTGTGACTCATTAGCAGCAGTCTGGTCACTGTATCCAAAGAAATTTCTAGTAGCACTCTAAACTATCCTGTATCAGGGGATTATGAGGTCTGGTCTCAACTAAGGTCGGATATGCTCATGTCACCAAAACAAGACAGGGCATTCTATCCGTGTTTATTTCACACAATTGAAGAACATTAAGATGATAGCTCTGCGACTGACAGTGACTCAGCATACCACCTTGAACATCTAGCTCAGCTTAAGCTACACAAAAGTAGAAGCAGCACAGATGATTCAAGTCTTAACGGGTCTGGATTACAGTATAACATCCTCTGTTACAGAAAACGTACTCATGAATCATCATGTTTGCACTGTCAGGCCTACGTAAGCCAGAGAACATTATCTTTGCTGTAAAAAATAAAAAGGGAAATTGCAAACCCTAGCAGTTCTGCAGCATAATCTGCTACTGCAATGACATTCAATCAAAGGTACCAAAGGAGTAAACAGTCAATACAATGCTAAGCAAAACAGCAGCAGCAACAACAACACTACTGTGGTCCACAAAGCGACGTCCAGAACTTGATCTGCACCATGAAACTTTATAAAACCAAAGCAAATTACTGAGCATCACAAATGTAATCTGAAGCAGTGCTTCTGCTAAGGTAACTCAGTCATATTTTTCCGACGAAACTGGGAGTTGTCTCACCAAAGACAGTAACCTTCACATTGTGAAAATCAGTCTGATCTGTACACTGCTAAAATCCTGTCTTTCATAGTTTCATGCATAAAAAAAAGGGGCATTCCAATTTCAAATCAATTCGCTTTTCACTCGAGACAGGATTATGGAAGGGCTTCTTCATCTTACCACCAGCCTATACTAACTTAAGTGGTTATGAAAATAGGCAAAAGCAACAATATAAGTTGATATCAACTTCCCAAATAGCTTCGCTTAGCTTGTAAAGTCAATATTGGTGTTATCAAACCCGTCTACACTCTACATCAATACTCTCATTTTCAGCTTCATTCAACCAAAAACAGAACACCACAACTCAGTCGACTTCCTCACAAACTTCAAATTAGTATGCACGTACCTCGGCACCGAATCTAATTTATTTAGCCATGGTCTTAACTCTTAACCTTACAATATATGGCAAGGAATATACAAAATACAATAACAAAAATTAAGCTCCATCCCACGAAAAGTTGATCATAGATTCAGTATAGCACTGGTCAAAAGCTTATGTAAGAGTAAGACAGGCTGAGTTTAACTTAAGAATTAAGATCATACCCAAATCTAATTAGAAAAACCCGAAATCAACACGACACGAACAAGATTGAACTGAATCAACCCGATTATCTCAAAATGCAGTCTTATGATATTACCATTCATTTGGTACTTTCAAGTACAATCTGAAAGTGTCTCGATATCTAACACGAACACGACCCATTAACTCGAATTGTCAGCTATAACAATAATTATTTCGACAACTAAAGATTTTACCAAACCTTATGTGAGAATATATTTTACTATTACTATACAGAGCTCACATATACAAACCAAATGTTAAGAATCCAAAAGAACGAAACAACGGTTCAAAAAAATAAACAATAAAAAGGTACCTGAATGAGTTCCATGAGGAAGTGGACATCTTTAGAGTAAAGTTCATCAGAGAGATACTTGACAGCCATCCTTAGGGTTTTGCTAAGAGGATTGCTTCCTACTCCAATCCAAAACCTTTCTTTTCTTATTTCTTCTATGTGCTTTTTCGCAGCAGCTTTTTGGTCCGCACATACTTTCACCAATGTATTTCTCCTGCGCAAACCAAAAACATGTCATTTTTATATGCCCTTAGCTTCATAATTCATATAATACGCCATGAGTCCATGACATTTCGTTTAAATATGTGACAGAAACTCAAGCCAAACGTAAACAAACGCAAAAGATACTAACACGCATCCAATACTATAATTTCTCAACGCAATTTTCATTTCGGATCATTTCAAAAACAACACAACTGATACGGTTGCGTACATTTAGCCCCATCGCCCCGCCGCCATTTGGCACTCCTACGTGAGTACGTGTACATGATTAAAAAAAAAAAAAGGATAAAAGTAAAAATGGAAGAATAGAGACTACCTTTAGCATGGGCGTTCAGGGTTGGTAGTGACAGGTGGCTCGCGAGTCTTCTTCATCACGTTGTTGTTGTTGTTGACTTGTAATCTTCTTCCACACTTTTCTCTCTCCCAAGTAAAACCTACTGGAGAAAGAAGAAGAGGGTTTAATAAAGAGAACTCCAAAAACGTTACGAGGGTTTTTTATTTTATTTTATTTTATGTTTTGTGAGAGAGGAGGGTTTTACGTACAGCAGAGTAGTAGAGTGATGAGGTGATCAGTGAAGAAGAAGCAACAACTAAGAGTCCAAGACCCATCAGTCAAAAAAACAACTCATCTGGGCTGCGCGCTAAAATGGGTCGTGTTGTTTGTTTTAGACGTTTTCGCATTAATTATCCCCGCCCACGCGCCACCCATGCACCGCCCCCTTCTCCACCGCCGGCAAGCACGCGCCACCTCCTACACCAGATCGGCGACCACCATTCTTATGGAGAAAGGTCAGCGAGCCCATCAGGGCAGTCAACGGTCGCTGCCCTCATTCTAATGTTGCTGAAGATGGGATAAAAACCAGGAGAGAGAAATATGAGAAAGTGAGAAAATGGTGGAGGAACATGGATAGATGGTGTCGCAGTGGTAGAAGGCTGATTTTGTCGGCTCATGGTGGCCCGTTTGGTGGTGGGATCGCCGGTGGTGGCGATAGCGGTGGTGGTGGTGTGGGTGAGGCTGAGGTCAGTCGTGGTGGCAGAGGAGGAGAAAGAAAATGGGTTGAGTTCTATTTTTCCCAAATTTCTTTTATTAATGTATTTTTTTTTAATAACGCAAATAAGCTACGGCAAATGCACGTGGTTTTCCTGAGTTTTGACGTTTTGCACATGATGTCCCTGCTTTTGAAACTATTACTCTCTGGTGTCCCTCAGTTTTACACAACGCGGCACATATCCCTGGGTTTAACTCTATTAACAAAATTCCGTTAAGTGATGATGTGGACGTCATTAGTGGTTTGCGAGAAAATAATTAGTGTTGTTGATTATATTTTAATAAAAAAATAATAATACTAAAATACACAAAAAAAAATTCTCTAAAAATTCCAAAAATTTTCAAAAAAAAATCTGGATATTGATTTTTAAAAAAAATAATTTCGAATATTATGTTATTGGTGAAAAGCACAATGCACATGGTATCCCTGAGTTTCACACTTTTGTGCACATGGTGTCCCTGAGTTTCACACTTTTGTGCACATGGTGTCCCTGAGTTTAACACTTTTGTGCACATGTTGTCCCCCAGTTTTACAATTTGTGTATGTGGTGCCCCTGAGTTTTCCAATTTAATCAAATGGTGTCCCTGCTTTACATACCTTATTGAATTTGGAGAGACATACTTGTTGATATGGCAAATGAAGATGTTCAGATGAATTGATGCAACTCCAATGGAGTAACAAGCGAAAAAAGTTTGGATTTTGAAGATAGATTGTTGAAGTTGAAGAGGTTTTGGGAAGAGGGGAAATAGTAAAAAAAAACAAAAAAGGATTTAGAATTTACTTTTCAAAGCAAGAATAATGGTGGTTACTATGTTAGGGTTGGGTTCATATGATAACACATTCTTATATGGGAACCGTGAGAACCCATATTAACCATTGGATTAAATACACAAGGGTTGAGATTAGAAATAAAAAACATAAAAAAAAAAAGTCCCTGGACCACCCAAAATTTCCCCCCTTCTCTCTCTTTGCCATTCTCTCTTCTCACGGCATTCTCACTTCTCATGGCCACTCTACATAGCCGACCATTTTCGCCACCGCACATTGATCGGACATTCTCCACTCCGGCGTCGAGCCCACCAGCAGGAGCGGCGGAGTCAGCCCCGCGCCACCACCATATATAGAGGTGCATTTTAATTCTTCCAAATGTGCATTTTAAACCCCTCAAATGTGCATTTTAAATCCCTCAAATGTGCATTTTATTATACCTAAATGTGCATTCCAACAAATTATAATCTATAATATAGAAAATCTTTGGATATTGAATGTACTTTTGAA
>JBBYHQ010000009.1:4768726-4817793 GCA_038382645.1 Spergularia azorica
ATTGATAGAAATTTGAACATTTCTGATCTGATCTGATTTGAATGACTCTGATCTGATCTGAATGATTCTGAACTGATATGAATACTACTGCAAAAAGTCCTATCAAACAGGGCCGAAGTCAATGTGTGTGATGACCTCAAACCATTCCCCTTAGCTTCTCTACCGGGGCAAACCCAAAAAGAAGAATTTGACACGCCTTTAACTTTGGCAATATAATTAAGTCGTGAACTAACTGCTAATCTTTGTGCTTACTAGTATAAATAAATGTACTTTTTGATTTCTCATTCACATAATTACATTCAAGAAAGCACTTGCCTTCCGCCAAGAAAACCTGATTTCACGAAGGGCTCTTACTGGCCTCGCGCTTACCGTATGAAAAAGCATACAAATCAGCTATGTTCGAAAGAATGTATTTACTTTGCTTGCTTACGACGAATTTCACAACATGAGAGCTTTCACTCTTTTCTAGCCAACATGAATCTCAACGAGCCATAAAGATGCTACTCATTCAGAATCAACCTCTCGTGACACTCGAGCTCCACCAAACTGTACTCCCCCCGGCCCCCGGCCCCCGGGCCCCTCTCTCCTTTCACCATCACCATGTACTCTTACGTTAACACTGCATCATATCTCAGCCTATAACTACTTTAAATATTAATTAATTTTAAAAATATCTAATAATAACTAATTTAAACAGAACCAAAAAAGGAATAAAAAAGAAGACAAAGTCACCGAAGAGTCGTGTCTTCTTCACGCTTCCATCCCTTCTCCCCCCGTACCAACCCGCCGATTCCACCAAACCCCTCTTTTGCTATCTCTCTCTCCTGCATTGGTACTCCCCGTTCTCTCTCCTTCCGAATTCCATCATTTACTTAATTAACTGATTTCACCTCCTAATTAATTTCTTAATTATTCTTTAATTCGTCATTTTGGATCTGATTTAATTTCTCTAGTCTAAAAGCTTCGGAATCGATATAAGAAAAATGTCGTGGCTTGCGAGGCAAGTTTTTAGCAATGGTCGCATTTCCTCCTCTTCTTCGGTACTACTCACTTTTAATTTCACTCTTATCGTCTTTTTTTATTGTTCATGTTTTTTTTTTTTTTTTTTGTTGATTTTGAATTGAAATTAAATCGGATATCGGATATTTGAAATTGAATCGGTTTATTTTCGCGGTGTTTTGATTGATTGTTGTTTTTGTGGAATTGTTACATTGCAGAGAGTTAGGGCGTTGCAGAATGCTGCTAGAACTTTCGCCTCCGGCGGTAAAGAGGTAATTATTGATTCTTTTTTTGGCTTTCGGTTTACTTGTTTATGCGCGAACATCGATGACTTTACGAAAATTTGTGATAATGTGCTTTGAATTGGTTTGGTATGTTGTTGTGTTGAAGAGTTGATGGAGTTGAAATTCTTCAGATGTGATTGCGAATTGTGTTGTTTACGCTTTGGAAATTGTTTTTAAACTGGATTCCGGTAGCTATAGGTTTTCGGTCGTATTGGTTAAATTAGGGGTTTGGAGAAAGTCAGATGCTTGATATGGAGCATGAATTGCTCCGAATTCTAGGTTTTGTTTGAAGTTCTACAGCTGGATTTGTTGGTAGACAAATCTTATTATGTTGTGTTGAAGAGTTGATGGAGTTGAAATTATTCGAATGTGATTCCGAATTGTGTTGTTTACGCTTTGGAAATTGTTTTTAAACTGGTAGTTGATTAGGCGTTTAGCTGAGATAGAGTCCTTTGGATTCAGGTAGCTTTAGGTTTTGTGTCCTATTGGTTAAATTAGGGGTTTGGAGAAAGTCAAATGCTTTGCTATGGAACATGAATTGCTCTGAAATCTCGGGTTTTGTTTGAGCTTCTATAACCAAGAATTGATTTTGTAGAAGTGCTGCGTTTCTGAAAGACTGAATCTGATTGTCATGGTCGTTTTGTATGTTATCATAGTGTTTAGGAGTTTAAGAGGTTCATAGGACATCAAAGCTCTCATCTTTGTTACGAGTAGCTGGGTTGTTGGTCTTGAGACGCTCTTTTATCCTAGGCTTTAGAACACGTGGTTCTGCTACTCTTTCCTCATTATGTTGTATTACTACATTCTGATTTAGTGTCGTGGCCTATGCAGATGACAGTCAGGGATGCTCTAAATTCTGCACTCGATGAAGAAATGGCTGCTGATCCCAGAGTTTTTCTTATGGGTGAAGAGGTACGCTGTTTACATTGATGAAAACTTGACTAGGCTGCTTTTTGAAGTATTGAATGTTATTTACCAGTATTATAACTGATATTTACTATTGTTTGTGTACAGGTTGGTGAGTATCAAGGTGCCTACAAGGTGAAAAGATTTCCGCCTTGCTTCGTAGTTTTAGTTTTTCAGTCAGTTTGGCTATTGATGAGGATTCTTCTCTTACATGGGTGTTTGTTTTCTTAATTATTAGATATCAAAAGGGCTTCTGGATAAGTATGGTCCACAAAGGGTTATTGATACTCCAATTACAGAGGTATTTTCTTTTTACTCATTCAAGTTGTTCTCTGCCGTAAAACAGTTCATTGTTACGTATCTTCCTACCACTTCTCTAGTTGCCATCCATTAGTGTGAAATGCTTGATGGTCTTTTGCTTTTTGCAGGCTGGCTTTACTGGTATCGGAGTTGGGGCTGCATACAAAGAACTCAGGCCCATTATTGAATTTATGACATTTAACTTTTCAATGCAGGTAAGTTATTGTGTGGTCAAAATATCTTTGTTCTTTTTTTTTTGGCACCATACCAACTCTGTCCATAATCATTAGACAAAGCATCATAATTCCCTTTGCTTTGGGATGTATTGAAGGCTGGCCATAATGTCACGCTCATTACCTACAAATCCACGGGGTTTAAGGGATGTAAATTGCCCTCACCTTTCAACCATTCCACTACAAGTAAAGTATGTTGTTGGCCACTATTTGGTCATGTGTAGCCATTTTGCCGTGGAAGAGTATGTTTCTTCCGTGGAATATGGCTATCCTTAATGAAGTAGCAGATATCTCATTTTCCATTATGGGAATTGGTTGTGTATGCCCAACCCCATATTGTATCAATTCTAGATGTCATTTATCAATTCAAGTTTTTTTTTTTTTTTTGGAATGTAAATGGTTGTTGCTTCAACTTTGGTGTATGAATGTTGTCGTTAATCTACTGTGTGTGGCATATAATTCCATAATACTTTTGCAATATCACATAATTCCATAGTACTTTTTCTTTTGTAATATCTGCTCATTAATTAAGTTCCTACTTGTTGCAGGCGATTGATCACATAATTAATTCTGCTGCAAAATCAAATTACATGTCTGCTGGACAGATATCAGTACCAATTGTTTTCAGAGGTCCCAATGGTGCTGCTGCAGGAGTTGGTGCTCAACATTCCCAGGTTCAGTTTTTCTTGTTTGTATTCAGAGTCATCTCGGTTGTTAAATTTCTTTTGTATAGTTCAGAACCTTTAATTTTTGTCTGGTGTTCCTCTGCGTACATTAGCTTAAGAAAAACCTTGACATTAACCTAGTGCTCTGTGTAAATGGTGTAAATGAGTCATGAGAGTTTAGCCAGCATATTCGAGATTTCTTTTTTCCCTTTTCCTTCTTTTTATTTGTTTGGGAGTGGGTAGGTTGGGATAACTTTTCGTGTAACCAAAGCTAATATCTTGGCCTTTCTAGTTGGCTGTTCTGCTATTTATGTGAGCTTAGAGAACCTTAACATCTATCACTGTGGAGATAACTTTTGGGAGTTTACCCACATCAAATTTCGTTGTACAGTCATTTTGGGTGGGGAGTGGGGCACGTATTTTTTGTTAGCATAACAAGTATCTTGCCATATTTAGGGTGAAGAGATGTCACAATACCGAGCTCTTTTAACAAGATACAGAAGGATTGTAGTGCTTGAGCTGTACATGTTAATTTCCCATGTTTCATTGCAACTTTAGAACAGCGAGAGATACAAAGTCAACTTCAAACAGAGAAAATCCAAAGACTCTAAGTAGATAGGACCATTGGGCAACGTGAGTATTGTGTGAGAAATCATGACTGGATCTAGTGACTAGATCTATCAAGGTCTCCATATTCTCCTGTCATGCATTAGGCTTATCCTTGGGCAGGATAAAATTTACGGCAAATTCCCGTGGTGCCCCCGATCTTTTTGGATGTTAAATGATAATGTGGAATATAATTAGTGAAATTAATTAAACAAAATTGTAACTAATAAACAAATAAGTAAATAAATAAATGAAAAAAAAATATTTTATCTCTCATTTTTTCCAGCAACCTCCCACCCATCGGCCCACCCTCCCCGCCGCCCCCAACCCCACCGTCGACCACCCCAACCGCCTCCACTCTTCCAACCTTCACCACCAATGGGCCGCCCATGGCGGCGCGAACCCAGTACAACCCGCCATTGGAGCCGCCGTGCATCACAACCACCCCAAAAACCCCTCCACTTAATGTTCTCTTTCTCGCTACCGAGGCGGCGCGAGCCCAATGTAACCCGCCATCGGGGCTGGGTATTGGTGGCGACCGACAAGAGTGGGTCGCGGCTATTGGAGGGGGGTATTTTCGGGGTGGATGTTCAAAGTTGAGGAGAGAGAAAATTAGTTTAAGGGGCTTTTTTGGGTGGTTGTGATTCACGGCGAACCCGATGAAGGGTGTTGCTAGGTTCGCGCCGCCATGGGCGGCCCATTGGTGGTGATGGTGGGAAGAGTGGAGGCGGTTGGGGTGGTCGAAGGTGGGGTTGGGGGCGGCGGGGAGGGTGGGCCGATGGGTGGGGGGTTGCTGGAAAAAATGAGAGATAAAATATTTTTTTTTTTCATTTATTTATATACTTATTTGTTTGTTAGTTACAATTTTGTTTAATTAATTTCACTAATTATATTCCACATTAGCATTTAACATCCAAAAACTAACACCGTTAGGAAATATGGGGGGTTAGGGGTACCACGTGCCTATAGGTGCATAGTTCGAGGGCACCGCAGTGTACAAGTTTCAAAGTTAGGGGCACCATGAGCATTCTGACATAGTTCGGGGCCACCACGGGAATTTGCCGTAAAATTTAAGCTTCAAAAATGCTTGTTCTTTGAACTTAGTGGAAGATGTCACAACTCCTGTCTTGGGAGTTTGTAGAACTTTAAACTTTCTCTGCCCTCTCATTTTTACATTGTCACCAGTAACATTTTTTTACTACCCGTTTGATCTTGTTTGAGTAATGATGATGGATGTGATGATATATTTCTTAATATATCTTATTTGCATCATCTGTGGGACCACTTGCCAGCTAGAAATATGTTCTTTTGACAAATGCCCATCTCTAGCTGTTGCTTCTCATAAGTTAATAATACTAAAACTCAGATTGTTTAGACTACTTATGTGTTGCTCAAATCTGTTGATTATTTCAATTTACAAGGGCGAGTCATTGTTGTCTGAAATCGTCAAAATCAATGTGCTTCCGTACTTTATAACTTAATAGTAAATCAATTGTTATTTCAGTGTTATGCTGCATGGTATGGTTCATGCCCGGGTTTGAAGGTACTATGCCCATACTCTTCAGAGGATGCTCGAGGCTTGCTTAAAGCTGCCATTAGGGACCCAGATCCTGTTGTTTTCCTTGAGAATGAGTTGCTGTAAGTGACTACCAAGTACCAACATGATTCTTGCAAATTAGAATTTAGTTTGTAATTGTCTAGCTTACTAATTGTCGGTGTTCCCTTTTTTGAAGATATGGGGAATCTTTCCCTGTTTCAGAGGAGGTCCTTGACTCCAATTTTACCGTACCAATTGGGAAAGCCAAGGTATTGTAATTTCCTTGATGGTATTTTTAGTTATACAACACTGAAGGTGATAAGTGATTGATCTACATGGTTCTTTTTGTACAGATCGAACGACAAGGAAAGGATGTCACGATTACTGCTTTCTCTAAAATGGTCGGCTATGCTCTCCAGGTTCGGTCCTTTTTTTTTCTTTCTTTTTTTCAATTCTTATAGGCTGGTTTATGAACATGTCATTGTGGTTATTTTTCTATGTTGTTGCTTTGGTACACTCCACTTCTGTATACGGCGTACTCGTCAAAAATAAATCCCTTCTTTGCAGGCTGCTGAAATTTTGGCGAAAGATGGAATTAGTGCTGAGGTACCCTAATTGTGCTTAGTTTGCTTGCTTTACCTCTTTTTCAATGTTAAGGATGTCCTTTAAATAGTTTCTTCTATTCACAGGTCGTAAATCTTCGATCAATTCGTCCTCTTGATAGGGCTACAATCAATGAGTCTGTGAGGAAAACGAACAGACTAGTGACTCTTGAAGAGGGTTTCCCTCAGCATGGAGTTGGCGCAGAAATATGGTACAATCACTCTGCTCTTTCTGTTTCTATTTATATGAGGAATCTACGAATTTTATACTCCTATTTGTTAATCTGTCTCAAATTAGCCTCTCCCTAGTAGATCTTTTGTCCCTGTCTGGTTTAAGCCTCAAATATCAAAAGTATGCTTTCCTCTATTCATTACCTTTGCTGGGGAAGCAATATGCTGTAGGGTTGGTTGTCTTTGACTATCAGGAAACTTGCATTTTGGAGTTGGATAACATTAGTGTGATTTCGCCGTAAAATTTTGGGACTGCTCAAAAGCAACTTAAGGAAAAATGAGAATTAGCCTATGTCTTGGCGTGTTGCAACTACTTATTTTTGCTTTTATTTTAAGCTGATTTAAAGTTATGTAACTGTGCTGTCATAATCAGTGCAACCGTCGTCGAAGACAGCTTCGGATATCTTGATGCACCAGTTGAGAGAATTACAGGTGCTGACATCCCGATGCCTTATGCTGCCAATTTTGAAAGGATGGCTGTACCACAGGTCAGTGTCATTTCATCTTTACTGCGCTTGGTTCTTGGTAAATAATACTTGTAGGATCTGTTGTCCTCTTTAACTTCAAATCAGCCAGCCTAGTCTTGTGATTTGGACTCTATATAATGAGTATCTCCAGGAGATATATTTTGATATGTACCAACTCTTCTTTTTCTTTGGTTCTTCTACTTTGTAACCTTTGCAAACGAACATAATGGTTTCGTCTACTTGTGCACAAGTAGATAACAATGTTGAAAATGGTAAAATTTCAACTGGCTATTTTAAATGTCTACTTAATTGGTACGTGAAGAAATATTTAGTGTCAGCATGTTAAACACTGTCATCCTAATTCTTTTGACTCGAGAAAACTGGGTCGTTTTCTTAGTATTCTTTCCATGCAAATCTAACGTCTTCAGGCCCGCCCGTTTTGCGAGGCATTCTAAGTTTCATAAGGTTGGACTTTTCAAGCGAGAATATTTGACAGCGCTTTCTTTTTATACAATAAAATTTTTGTTCCTGTATTGGTGATGTGAATAGTAATTTTTCTGCAACTTATATTTATTTATTTCAACTATGCAGATTGAGGATATTGTCCGAGCAGCCAAGCGAGCTTGCTACCGATCAACTTCAAGGGCTGCGACTGCTTAATACCATCAAACTGTAGCATAAGCTGTCAATGATAGCGTTCCTTTTGGATGTTAATATACTTGTTATTCATGCCACTAAATTCTGAGGAAGACAAGCTTTCCTGTAAAAAATAAGATTTTGTGGCCTTTCTCAACGCACTTGTCTGGGTAAAGTTTTGTTGAACTGACTGGCAGTAGTTAGTGGAGAACGAATCGATTCAATTAATTTTGGAAAAGGCTGAGATGGCAGTGAATTGTTTGATACAAGATTTTACTATATACATCAATTACTCTCGTCTTTGTTCTTTCAATTGTCCTCTCTGTACCAACCAAAGAAAAGAGAAAAAAACAGAAACTCGAGGAAAATTGCAAGGGATTATTTACCATGTTAGCTCATCGTTTGTTTTTTAGGGTCTTCATGCTTACTCCGTATATAAATTTTAGAAAATCAAGGACAATGTAAAGGCAAATTTGACTAAAACAAGATCATCGGTCACCATCGACTCATCGAGGATGAGGGAAGGGGTATAGATCAATAATTTTGTATTACAGGTCACAGGTCACTTACGACTTTGAGTGTGGAATATCGATAGACCTGGCAAATAGGTCGGGTTGGATATTCTCTGACTTGAACCCAACCCATTTACTAAACGGGTCAAAAAGTTGCAACCTGAACCCGACCTGCCTTATAAACAGGTAATCCGACCCAACCCGCCAACCCATTTAAATAGGTTCTAAACGGGTCAACTGGGTCAACCAACCTGCCAACCCATTAAACAACCCGAATTGACCCAAATTTGACCCGTTTAGGTGAATTTTCTTTGTATTTTTCATTTTTTTTTCTCGTGTAAATGGGTCAACCCGGGTTAGACCTGACCCATTTTTGACTTGTTTATGTAAGCGGGTCAAATCGGGTTATTTTCAGGTTGAAAGTCACAACCTGAACACAACCTATTTATCTGAACGGGTTGGGTAGGTCAACCCATTTAGTTAAACGGGTTAGGAGCCATTGACCCAAACCTACGCTAAACGGGTCATTTTCAGGTCGGGTTGATTTTTGCCAGCTCTAAATATCGATCAATGATTTTGTGTTACGGGTTATAAGTCCTTAAATAACGCTACCAATCAAGGATTCTTGGGCGTGCGGTTGGATGAAAGACTCTGCGTTGAGATGTGATTGTACCATTGTAACGATTTTAATGAGTAGTCGGAGAAGTTACTTTGTCCGACATTTGAATAACGGTCGAAATTAATTGTGCGTCGTTTGTTGTAATTGAAAAACGATATAAATGAAGAACAAATTAGAGGAAGACGACGCATAATATAGGACCATAAAACAAGTACATAATGTTCTTTTTCTTTTTTCATTCGGAAAGAACATTTGATGAAACAAACGTAGATCTAAAACCCACATTCGGAAAGAACGTGGGTGAAGACCATGGAGCTAAAACATAGGGAGTAATAAGTTACGGCTAAAGCTAGCACACAAATACACAATGCAACCCTACAATAACAATAGAAAAAATAAATTAAAATGACACCAAACAACTTAACCGTCATTTTCAATTCTTCACTTCCATCATTTTCTAGTCATCTTTCATATAGAAATGACGACCCTAATTGTTGTTGGCCGGGGGGTTTGCCGGAGCATAAACCTTCTCCTTGGCGGCGGAAACGGCAGCCGGATGGTACGCCTGATAGGCGTGGGGATGATAGGGTCGAACACCACGTGCCGCCGCATGCCCAAGGTAGTGTTGAAAGTGTTCGGCGGCCGATTTGAATCCAGTTTCACCGCAAACTCCACACTTCCAAGTCATATTTTTTGTCTCTCTTTCTTCTTTCTCTCTTTTATACCTCTCTGTTTTTTTTTGGCGATCTTTCACTCTCTCAACTTTGAACTCACTACTGCAAATACTCTATGAAGCTTGGACCTTATATTTATAGACTCAAGCTTTTAAAACCCAACGTCTCATGTCTTGCAGCATTACTAGCTTTGACTTAGCTTGGTCCCAAGATTTTCACTTTCTGTTTCGGAAAAAGATTTCACAATCCGCTGACATAGTTGTTATGATCTTCAAGATCACACAAGATTAATTTGAATTTTGCATAGCTAGCAAAATTAATGGAGGATCCCAACAGAGAAAGGTGAGGTGAGGTATCTACTGTTAAGATGACATGGCATGAAGATTATAGTTGACATGAGTAAAAAAAAGGAGACGGCAGTGATTTGAGTTTGAGTGGTACAAGGGAAAATTAGACAATGCGTTGGGAGTATATTTTTAGTTTATATGTGCCTTCTAAATTAAATTTTGTTTCTTGCCATATTTTTCAAAGGAATAATATCCCTATTTCAATCCATTATGTCGAACTGTGGAAGTATATGGAATATTATTTTCACCTACTGTGTTTTAGAATGACACTATATATACGTAGATTTAGGTTCAGGTAGAAACTCAGATATTGTTATTCTACCCTCTAATCATAAGCACCCGTGGGATTGAATAAAAGTAAGTCTATCTCCTCTACTCTTGGAAAAAATATTCAATGCATATTTTTAATTTGATTTGATTTGAATAATTTTGATCTGATTTAAATAAATGTGATGTGATTTGAATATGCAATTTATTTAATCCTATCATACCGGGCCTAAGAGTGTAGGGAATGCAAACGAGTCGAACCAAGTAGTACATGGATGGAATCGTTAATGGTTTGAACTACATGTTCCTTTAAATTACTTGACGAAAACATTTGAACTATATGCATTGAATTATGGGGTGAACTACATGTTCATTAAATTCCATGCCATTGTTGATTATGTGAAATACGATTCACCCATGAGTGGGCCAGTGAAGGGGAAAAATAAGAAACAAGAGACAAAAGGAAATATGTAGATCTCAGACATATGATTATGGTACATTGGTATGATATTGAGTGATTCGGTAATCTTTCTTTTCTTTTTTACAAAGATTTTGGTAATCCGATCCTCCGGTACAATTATTGATATCCTTGCCTACTTTTAAAACTTTCTCAATCTTATTTCATGTACGTGATATGAATTGATATATATGTATGAATTTGTTGAAAATTAGCGGAAGTTAGGTGAATTCTACTCATTCAGATTTATCGAGTGTTTGTGATATGATATGGCTGACTTTGATCTGATCGATTAAGTTTATCGTTTTGAAAGTTGAATCAGCATATAGAGGCATAGAGCATTACTATATCTGGTAAAAGGAAGACGTGGTTAATTGAGATGGAGCCGCCACAGCTAGTTTATCCGCATGGGACGTCAGAGCTACTAACGTTTTGCACTATGACCCCCTCACCTCCTCAGAACACAACCTATGTCCGCGATGCGGTTTGTATGCGTGACAAGATTATAATCGGAATTGCTCATGGCTGGTTGATTCTTCGTGGTACTGATGATGGTACCATATTCTCTTTATTTAACCCTCTGACCTCACAAGCCATGCATCTCCCTTCACTGGACTCCATATCAAATGCCGATCAAGTAGACATTTGCACCCTTGGTTTGACTTCTACGGACACGAACACTGACACGAACACCATTCCTATTCCTTGTGTTATTCACCTGTGTTTCAACTCTCTTGGCCTTTTATATTCATGTCGCCCTACACAGCTTAATTGTTCTTGGATGGCACGAAGATTCGAACTTGAAGGAAAGACTGGTGTTGAAATTAGAAGGCTTATTACTCTCAATAATGAGATCTTGATCGGTGGCGGATGTAGAGGTAAGTTTTGGTTGTCAGTCGAGGCCTAGAACTAAGGCTTTATTCTCTAAATTTTTAAGCAATTTGTTAGAGGTCTACAGTGTAGACAGATTTAATTTGTCTACAATATATATTGTGGCAAAACTGAGTTAGTACGTAGTAAAATTAAGATTGAAGTACTTAAAAAAATTATTATTGGCATGTGTAGTAAAAATTTATTGGCAGTAAAAAGTTAAGTGTATTGGCAGTAAAACTACTTGCATGAGTAGTAAAAAAAATTTTTAGTAAAATTATTATTGATAGTAAAATTTTAATTGTCTACACTATAGTCTCTAGCATCAATGCTTATACCATGCTCTTGCGAGCACAAGGAGCATGATGACTCTTTCTCATAATAGCGGGATATGGATCACACTTAAAATTATTTTTCATTTTTTATTTCATGGGCCCCACCCTTATATTGTAAATAGGACCATCATACTTCTTGTGCTTTCGAGAGCATAGTATAATTTGCGCTCAAGCATTGTATACTTTAATCTAACTTTTAACTTTTGAACAGTTTTGAGTATTCAAATCTAACCCTTTCTTTCTAACTTTCTAGATACATCGATGGCCTTGTTTGGCCTGGCAAGCTGGCAGGAAAATCATGAGTGGAAAAACCGTTATTTCACTGCTAGTGCAAGGGTTGAAGAAAATCATGGTAATAACGACGGTCCAGACACACTTACGTTAACACCTTTGCAACTTAAGGATCTGGATCTGGAAATGTACCACGAGTATATAGACGAGTATTATGTTGAATCGTGTGGCCGTCTTTACTGTGCTTTTCTATTTATCGATAACTGCTTCAATAACAAGAAAATAATTGCCGTCAAAGTTGGTGAGCTTGATTTACCGGGAATCAAATGGATGGAAGTCGATTCTTTAGAAGGTCGCGCCTTCTTTCTCGGTCATGGCTATAGATGTAGCACCACCTCCTGGTGCTGGGCTGATACTTACTCTACTAGTGGTAGTAGTAGTATAGGTCGTCCTAAAGAGAGTTGTCTCTACTTTTGGCACCCTTTTAAATCAGGTGAAATATTGTACGAATACAACATGTATGATAAAAGTTTGACCAGCATCTGCCCCTGCCCAAGCTTGGCCAGTCCCCATGATGAACCATTTTGGTTGATGATGCCCGAAAATCAAAGCAACACCAGTAGGTACGAATCAAGTTGTAAGTTTATATAAAGTTGTTTATGCATGTACGTACTTAAAAAGTTGAATGCATGCAGTATATAGTGAGTACTACTAATACAAAGTATCTACTATACCAATACGGAGTACTTAATTATTTGAGTTATATCTAGCTATCTGGTAAAAATTATGAATCCACTAATATGAACAAGTGTGTAAAATGCACATTTGATAATTTAGCACATTTTCCTGAAAGGGTATGTTTAAGAGAATTAGACTGATTCTTTTCTTGTCTACTTACAGACCTTTAGCATTTTGCGAAAAAGATCGAAAAGATGGCGTGATTGTGAAAGTAAACAAGCAGAATGACGAGGACGACCGTGATGGAGAACAAGAATCAAGGTTGATGGAGCTGCTTCCCTATCATATGATAGAGTGTATGTCAAAGTATTTGCATATGTTTGATTACTGGAGCTTCCGGGCCACCTGTAGGCTGTTTCGATCAGCAGCATACCCGACACCATCATGGAGAACACACAATGTGTTTCCGTTACTAATGTTCTTTAAGAATGATGCCGGATTATGTTCGTTAATGGATCCATTTCGACTGGATTCACGCTCTAGCATCCTGCCGCAACTGCTACCTCAACACCCTTTTCGAGTCGTATTCTCCAACAACGGGTGCCTATTAACATTGGCTGGTAAACGAGCATTGCATTTCCTCCATCCTTTCACGGGGCAAAGTGGAAAGTTCCCGCATGCTGATGGATTGTTCACTTGTGTCAGTTTCGCCTTCTCGACTTGCCCATCCTCCCCCGACTGTTCGACTCTTGGGGTTTTCCACTTTGCATCTCTACACCTAGTGTTCTATTACATAAAACAAGGCGATGAAAATTGGAGCTCCTGGCAATTTTACAATGACGTAAATGTCAACTTCAGACCTACTTCTACTACTACTCCCGTATTCTATCAAGGGTCGTTTTATCTTTTGGATCTTCATGGATATCTTGGAGAATTTTCGGTGGTAGATGGACAACCTGATTGGCAAATTCTTGACAAGGCGGACACAAAAGATGCAGAGTTCGATTCATCATTTCTACTCAAATGGGATGGGAAACTATGTTCAGTATTTATAGGAGTGAATGGTAGAGTTCAAGTGTTTCAATTTGGCAATTCGACAGAGAAGAAATGGAGGGAAGTAGAAGATTTGGGTGACCACGTCTTGTTCCTAAGCTCTGCATCGTCTTTCTCAATAGCGACAAGCGATGTCAACTTACGAAATAAGATTTACCTTTCGAGACTTAAAGGAGATGGCATTGTCTATTATTCAATGGACACTCGTATGTATCACGCTTCGGGGTCAGATGAGTCTATGAATGATTTGTATCATACGAAGGAACCGTTGAAATGTTGTTGGATTTAAGTAGTCTATGAATTAGTCAGTAAGAAACCCTAGAAATTTGAAACTGGGGTCAAATAGTAGAACAAGCTGTTGACAAAATTTATGCACATTTTTGACCACTTTTGGTCCTTAAGTTTGGTAAAATACTAACACTAAACTATCTACTGTAACTGTACAGAGGTTCTCTGCCGTGTAATTACACAGGGAAATTTTTAATAAATAAGGCTGCTGCATATTCTACGTCTCTGAAACTAAATAACATAGAATCTGATGAGAATGTAGGCCGATCAAGGAGTCGCTCTGAAGCGCATATTGGGAAAGCACAGAAATTGCAAGCCCGAAATATTCAAGAGGAAGTACCAGGTTAAATTGAGTGCAACTGTTACTTTCTGCTGCTAGAAACCCTTCTGATTGACCCTTTTTTACCCTTAAACATTAGATCCATGGACAGCCCAACAGCTGACGGCTTCCATGCGTGAAAGAATTTCCAAGTCGAAGCAAACTCGGGTTCTTTAATGGTTCTTCTTCTCCTGGAGGGACCCTCAGCTGGTGCGATGCTTCTTACGGACTTTGATAACTTTGGATTGAAATGTGAGGAATCAAAGGAACGTTCTATTTCTCCAAATGATATGGGTCCGTTATCTGCAGGGTCAAGAGGGACACCAACTGCTCCATCTTGATGGGGTGGTGGGAACTTCTCACTTTTGCTCTTTGCGTTTGCTTGTGTCACTAGTCTCATCCTCTGTAAAATCAAAGGCAAATATTAAGCAACTCATTCTGATGAATCTTATTTATAAAGCATAGACTATAAAAGTAGAAAATCATTTTCAGAATAAGTTGATGCCACACTGAAGAGACGATTAAAAAAAACCAAAATAGTATCCCAGTACACGGCTGACACAAAAGCTTCAGCACGTCATTCAGGCCTCTCAGCTTCGAGCTTTTAAATAATATCCCAGAAAAGGTGTCATATGCTAGATGCAGACCGATGGCAAAAGCGGGGTAATAACAAAACAACCACCACTGAAAAAACCTATCCAGCCTCAAACTGAATTTTGCCTTCTCTTTGCCTGTTAACCACTAAGTGAGCCTTACACAGTTACACTAAGTCATAACCGAAGGGATGTCAGCCACAACCTGCACCAGTCTCCCTCCGCCCCCCATGCACCCAGGGTCCATAGGGTGATGCAGACTAAAGAAATCAAGCAAATAAACGTGCATGCCACGTAGCACAAAGTGGGCGCTAACATAGCTGAAATGTGCACGAGAAAAGGTGATTACAGCAGTTAGACATACATCCAAGTTTGTTTGCAGTTCTGCGTTTGCCTCTGGGGCAGGAATTGCTCTGCCAGCACGGTCACGTGTTCTAACTCTCTTTGCACCATCCGCAGCACTTGCTTTCCCATTTAAACCCTTTTGCCTGCCGTAAAAATTGGAAGTTGACAATAAGCCTCTTATAATAACAAACAATACTATTAACAAGTTGAAAGGAGTAAGTAGAGTTGAACCTTCTAGCTGCTTCATCGCGTTGTTTTACATCCAGTTCTTTGCTAGGAGGATACTTTGGCAAGGTAGATGGCTCGCAAGCATATGGCTCACTCAGGAAGAACTGTTCATGAATGCAGAAATAATATCGTAAGCTTATAGTCGGGTAGTTCATAATAAATTCGAATTCAAAAGCAAACGCTCGCCTACAACATGTAAAGTAGCAAAATTTCAAACTCAGAATATTGAGGGACGGTGTCGTTTAATTGTGAGTTGGACGTGCACTGATTGATAATTCCAGTATGCTCTACGCTAGGATAAATGAAGTCATTTCAAAACTACATGTACCATTGGCAAAATCATATCGTCTCTAGGAACCAAAAGCAGTACAAATAAGATGAGTAACCCCTCCGTTGAGTTAGACCAGCATAGACATTGAGAAAGTGGTTACAGATGAATTGTCATACATTATATAGAGCAAACAAAACCAACCCTAAACGCACAAGTTCAGCAGAATGAACATGTAACAGACAAAATTAGAAGCACTCAGAACTCAAAATCAAGCCTTAAATAACTTTTTCTAGGTAAGAAATAGATGCACAAATTTGAACTTCACAACAATGAAAAATGTTTCTCATGCCTACTCAAACATCTATAAGACTATAAGAACATTATTTTTTATCCCAGTGCCCCAAAGGCTCCCTCCAGTGCATGGGGTGTAGGTGGGTTGTGCCGGGAGGGGACGCAGTCTTGCTCCTATTCTGAAAACACAGAGAGGCTGTTTCAAGCTGACCCATAATCAGAATCGTATCTCGAGTGTTACTTAATAACATAAGAAGTGCATACAATACAATGAGTTATTTGGCTTTATCCATAGTATTCCTAAGCCACAGAATTGACTCTTCCGGGTATGCCAATCTAACAACTATGTCTGAGTAAACAAAAAAATTGACAAGCAATTAGTTCAAGGTAACTTGAGCAAAATTTCATAAGCATTAACCCCACAAGCACACACAAGAAGAGGAGCAACACAAGACCACTATAATTTGGCAACCAAATACAAGACTGATCGCACTTGGGGAAAAATAGAAATAGTAGAGAGCTCGATCAGTTTAATAGCTTACTCACTTCACTATTAAGAGTTTCCGTGGCTGTGCCTCGAAGTTCAGGATCGATCGAAAGAAGGGCATCAATGAGTGCAAGGGATGGAGGAGGAAAATCTTTGAATATCTCTAATACACAACGTTTGTACGGTTGCTGTGGCTTGAAAAGAGTTGCATTTGGCAACTTATACTTCTTCCAGTACTCTTCAGATGGGGAGCCACACAACTTGAAAATTTTGTGAAGCTGCTCCACCTGTTCAGGAAATTGAAATAGTGGGGGTAAGCAATTAGCAGCTCTGGACATAACTGCCTACGACAAAACATAGAACTTTCAAACAAAAGCACTAAGAGGAATATTTTTCACAACTCCTTGCAGTGTCTAGTTGAATAATATTGGCTACACCATTTTAAAAAAAAAAAAGGCGAATGGGTAAAGAAAGAAGTGTCACAAAAAAGACATGCATACAAAAGTTAGATTGGCAATTAAGCTCTGAGATCTCAGAAAAGTGTGACACCTCTGTTCGGCCAGGCATGATTGGCTTTCCAGCTAGCAACTCTGCTAGGATGCAGCCAGCACTCCAGAGGTCAACACCAACACCATAATAAGTGGCTCCGAGAAGAAGTTCTGGAGGGCGGTACCAGAGAGTCACCACTCGACTGGTCATTGGTTGCTTCTGATTTGGCTCATACAAAGTCGCTAATCCAAAATCAGCAATTTTAAGAACCCCTTCGTTGTCAATCAAAAGATTGGAGCCCTTGATGTCACGGTGCAGGACACCATTGTTGTGACAATGCTCAAGCCCAGCAAGGAGTTGTTTCATGTAACATTTAACCTATTTTAAGAGAGTAACCAGTCAGATTTTCTCTTAGATAACACAGAAACAGCAGGTCCAAAATAAAATAGAACACCTCTATATATTCACATCTACATGAGACAAATCATTTTTTTCAATAGAAGTATTTGTATTTATTTGATCAACCAACCATGTAAGTAACACCTTACAACTTACAGATATCCTCATGCAAAAAAAAAAAAAAAAAAAAAAACCCTTTTGGCAACACTGCACTTAAACTGACAAGCATTTCAGAAGAACCAGCAGCTTTGTTGTTAAAAGGACACCAAGAAATAGGATCTATTACCCTGATCTTTAAAAAGCACAAAAAATAAAAAAAAAAAAAAAAAAAAAAATAACAACAAATGAAGGAACCAAGAAAACAATCCTTGTCTACAAATCAAAAACCATAATTGTAAGTATCAAGCAGTTTGATGATCAAGACCTTAGGGTTAAGTAATCAGGCTATAGCCTACTGCATGATTCAAAATGCATTAAGAAATCATTTAAGAAGGATTCATATTCTAAGTAATCATTTCAAATCTATCAATTAAGATTATGATATCCAATGACAAAATGGGAAAATAATAAAATTTAAATTCATACTGATCCAATTTCCCTTTTCCCTCTTCGCAGAGCACCAATTTATTTTCTTGCCAAGCCACAGTTAACTATGTAAGGGTTAATCATACTGAAGGATTGTTCATCTTGTTAAAATCAGCTAAAGCAATCCAAAGCCTTCGACTTTTGGACTTTTGTTACTAAGACTCGCATCACATACATATCACCAGGAGACAACTTAGGGTGAGAAGATATGATAGCAGGTTGATAAGATAATCTGGCACATCAACCATGTTATAACGACACCTGTAACAAATGTTAAATGGACAGATCCTTGTGGCAAGAAGACGTTAATGGAAGCAAGGATTTTTCGATACTTAGAAAGAAAAATTAAATCATGCAACAAATTAATCAAGGGAAGATGACCACACAAATTAAACTTGTCCCACAATTCTACGGATTTGGCAGGGAATGTATACATCACAGTGGAGTTAAAATCCCAGACAGAACAGATAAGAGAATACGATGGGACATACACATAACAAACACCAGCTCAAATACCACTACAAAACTCAGATAATCCCAAACGGTAATAACTTCAGACAGTCTAACATAACAATCTCTTTCGGCATTCTCAGGAGCTTGGCTTCTTCTTGAGAAGGAAGGTCACAATTCACAAGGTGGGACCAAATGTAACCATGAAGTCTCAAGACAAACCCAACGCCAAACTCCTAATCTTTCGTATCCATATGATTTCTCGACTAAAAACGAAATTGCACAACTTGAGGACACCCATTTCTTAAGATTCCCCCTCTCTATGAAAATGCCAGTACAACAATTAAGACACCCCAAATGTCAACAAACAATAAACCAACCGAATCCAACAATAAAAACACAACCTGGAATTAAACAAGAAGCACCCAATCAAAACAAACAAAAGTCGAAACCAAACCTGTGGCTCGGTGAACTTGACACCGCCCAAGGAAGCGAAAAGGCCAGCAAGATCGTGCTCCATGTAGTCGAAAACCAAGTAGAGACTAGACGACATTCTGGAAGTAACTAAACCTTGAAGCTTAATAACATTAGGATGATCAAGACGGCTCAGAATGACAATCTCCCTAGCCATAAATTTCACACCTTCCGGCTCTAAATTATCAAACCTAACCTTCTTTAATGCTACAATCTTCCCTGTTACCAAATCCCTTGCCTTATATACATTGCTATATGTTCCTTGCCCAATCTGAAATCAATCCAACCAACATAATAACTTTAATATCCAATCATATAAACTTTTTTTAACCCAAAGTTGTAAACTTTAGAGATTATCTATACAATTGAAATGTGGGAATTAAATCAAATCATTAAACACTAATCATTTTACATCCCTGGGCCCTCGAAATAATAACATTTCAAGTCGAAAAATGATTTGGGGTCGGCTAACACGATGAATCGTCATAAACCGAAAACAAACATAATCATAGTTAACTCTTTAAACAAAAAGAGTTCAAATTAAATTTATACATACAATTGAAATGTGATATTTAAATCATGTCATAAAACACTAATCATTCTAAATCCCCGGACCCTCGAAATAATATTTCGAGTCGTAAAATGATTTGGGGTTAGCTAACATATGAATCGTCATAAACCGAAAACACACCTAATCATAATTAACCTTTAAACAATAAAGTTCAAATTAAAATTACATATACACAATTGAAATGTGAGAATTAAATCATGTCATAAAAAGGCTAATCATTTACTTTAAAATAATATTTCAAGTCGTAAAATGATTTGGGGTCGACTAAGTAAAGAAAAACGAACCTTATCGAGCTTCTCAAACGTGCTAGCACGGCGAGGAGTGAACTGACTAATGGAGTCACCAACAACGTCAGCAAGCCAAGTGGGCCAGCCGTGACGAGTGGTGGGGCCACCGTAGGGGTCAAGAACATGTCGCCGGAGCTCATCCGCCGGAAAATTGGAAGAGTTTCGTTGAAGCTTCGAGGGTGGGTCTTCATCTCTGCCAAGGGTGAGGGAAGAAGCGCGGCGGCGGGAGGTGGCCGGAGGAGGAGAAGAAGGAGCGGCGGGTCCGGCGGGTGGAGCGTCGCCGGAGGTGGAGGAGGAGCGGCGACTGAAGACGCAGCCCATTTAGAAGTGGCGTCGCCGCCGCATCGGGGTGTGTGTAATGAGGAGAGAGGAGAGAGAAAGGGTGGTTGGGAGTGGTGGTGGGGTTTAAGTAATGAAAGGGGGAGAGTGAACTAGTAGTAACTGCAGTTAAAAGATGGTGGGTTTCTCAAAATAGGACATGGAAATATCAGTACAAATAAAGTAATAATAATAATAATAATAATTGAGCAGAGTAATTTTTTTTTTGGGAGGGAGACTTTTTAGTAATCTCGTGAGTCACGATGGTGGAGAGAGCCTGAGAGGGAGGGGGATCTCGTTTTCGCGAAACTTGATATGAATGAATACGGAGTAACTGTGTTTCGGTTTGGTCTTGGAAAGAAAAGATGTGTTGAGATTGGAGTGGGGAAAGGAGAAAAGAAAAGATGGGTTTGGTTTGGCGTTAGTGAGAAGGGAGGAACAGAGATTTAGAAATGGAGGACAGAACTTTTTTTAAACTTTTTGGTGGATGTTTAGAAATAGTATCAGTGTTGCAGACATGCACCAGTGTAAGGATGTGGTGGTGGTCTTCTGCTCTAGTAGTCTAGTTGTTTAATTACAATTGGGTCAAATGACCAAATTGGTACTCCCTCCATTTATTTCCAAGCTTCCTGTTGCTTTTTTGCACAAAGTTTAAGGAATGGATTAAAAATTATTAAAAGCAACTGGGGAAGGGACATCTAGCACTCAGAAGGCCTCTCATTGGTTGAAAAGTTACTAAAACAGAAAACATGAAGCTTGGTAGTGAATTCCCCTAAAAGAAAAACATGAAGCTTGGAAATGAATGGAGAGAGTATATAAAAGTGCACCCAATTACCAGATTGGTATATAAAATGTTACAAAAGACATATTGGTATAAAAAGATGCAAATATAGTCAAATAAGCCTAACTTTTTGTCGGTGTTAAAAAACCGACAAAAATAATTGCATTTCTTTTTTCAAATAAATTAAAAATAATTTTTTTACTATTTTACAAAAATAATCTTATGCCATGAAAAATATTTTCAAAATTAGTAAATAATTATTTTGCTTATTTTTGAAAATGAAAATTAATTTTTTTTGTCAATTTTCCAACTTTGTGGAAAAAATTGGCCTATTTGACTCATGTTGCTTATTTATATACCAATATGTCTTTTGAATATATTTTTATACCAATCTGGTATATGGGTGTATTTTTATATACCAATTTGGTCATTTGGCCATTACAAGTGGGATGAATTAGGCTAATAAGCTATGCAATAAATTCAATTTTTTTTGTAAAGAATGTTTGTTATGGAGTATATGTAAATTAACGTTACCATAAGCATTAAGTAAGATTGTCATTTAAAGTGTATTTACGATTTATATCACATTTGATAATATTTGGGATGATTATTCGTAAAACTTAAATTCAAGCCAAAAATCCTCCTATGGGTCTGTCTCTATGACTAGAGAATCATAAGCACTCTATATGAATGTTTTGGTCATGATTAGTGAAAAGAACGTACTTATAAGTCACAAGTCACGACTACGAGAGAATGAAAGATCTATACCAATTCCATCCTTAATTCATGGCTTCATGGGAAATTTTGATGGCTATTGGCTAACACGTTGATGATACTTCACGAAAAGAATATTGGTAGAGTAAAAGTAAACGATGATTCTTAAGGTTAGTTGTTGCTTTAGTTAGAAGACTCATGTCACGTTGAATCAACGGAAGTCGTCTTTGACTTGTTTATATTGTTTGAAATGTTGAGTTAAGTAGCTAGCATTTGACAATGGACATCGATCACTTTCACTACGTAAAGGAAAAACGGAATACAAATTTTTTAAAGGTTAAAGATTAGAAATAATGGTTATGCATGCATGATGCATTCACATCGGTATCATTGTAACAATCATCCCAAATAATTCATAGAATTTCGTTCGATTGTAAATTTGTATGATAAAAAAAATGAAACAATAACAAAACAACAGAGAAACAAAATTGAAAATTTATGCATAAATTTTGATTCAATGAATACGCAAGAATTATAGCTACAAAACCAATACTCCATAAAATAACTTGTCATTACTCTAGTAATCCTCGTATAAAGATTTGACTTTTACCCACGCTACTAGTTTTCAAATATAGGACTCTAGTTTCCAAGGAAATTCGTAAATATTCAAGATCGATTGTGATGTTATAGATATAGATTTCACCAACTAAAATCGCAACTTCAAAACTAAATTATGAGCACGCACAATTGAGCGTGATGTTTTCTTACAGTTCTACTAAGATGTTCATCATAACCTACAATAACGTATTTGAAAAACACCACGAAAACAACAATTCGTACAAGTAAAATTCATATATGTGGCCAGATAGAAGAATACTCTTCCCAATCCACATTACACGAGTTTGGACATGGTCCATGAATTCTACAACAGGGATTTGTCAGGACTCATAACTGAGAAACAAACAGCTCTAAAAGAAAAATCTGAGCCACATTAAAAGATGATCATCCCTACCACGATTTGAGATAACTGGCAAAATGTGGTAAAGGTAAAAAGTACTGAATTCCCCATTTATTATCCCAAAAGTAGATGGCCCATAATAATTACTCACTTAATTCTACTGCAAAGTAAATCCCTACTTAAAACTAACACAAAAGTTACTGAAACCCAGTGGAGTACATAATTTCCCCCACGAATGTTCACACATGTATAATTCAACCATCATTTAGACTTCAATGTTACGATACACTGTAACTCTAAAGTTACATACAATTATGTACTTTGCAGTATTTCACTCAGGTAAAGGTCCATACTTTATCATAGTCTAGAAAAGCAGCATATGCAATCAAAATACTGTAGTCTGTAGATGATCTGAAGTTGGACCATATATAGATGCAACCCTGCTCGAGTTATCTACCGAACTTTTAACTCGTTGGTATGATACTATGATGTTACTCACTCGAGTTACAGGTCCTTTCCAAACGACTTAGGTCGTTTGATGATGGCATTGACTCACTGATGCAACTGCCAAAATCACTTTGAACGCTGGTGAAAACCACCACGATAAGAGGATGCCAAACACGGTCTCCACGGCTACCTGTCAGCAATTCTCAAGTTTTACGGTCACAGTGCGTTGAAGGTGCCCTCATCTCGACAAAATTGTTCTCATCTACAGAGCTAGACAACGAACCATAACCACTCTCTTTGGCATTGAAATGTTCATGCTAGACTAGCATTGGCAGCAATAGGAAATCTATACAGGATTGACATCAAATGACACCACGAAATACTGTATACTGCAAGATAGACAAAGTGCACAACAGAATCTAACCCTGACAATCATATTTCTCTACCAAAAACATTGACAGGAAACCCTGAGATTTAATTTTCTCAAATTTTCTCTGACAAAATTGATATTTAAGACCCTCGATAATGTTGTATAACTCGATTCACCATTGACCTCACCCACTAAATCAGGAATCTAAGATCTATGACAAGGAAGTGAGGAACCTTGGAATAAAGAATACTTCTACATGTGCTGATACTGAAAAATAAAAACATCATACTCATCATAGGAGCACAACTTCAAATTAGTCAGCCAGTCTCGGTTGCTGCATTTTTAGATGACCGAAGAAACTCGTTCACCAAACCTTGCTGATATGAACCTGCAACTCGATCCGAGAAACTAATTCCCTTAAAAAAGATCCTCTCATAATCCTTACTTTAATCAGTGTTATCTACTAGAACCCCGCTTGACCCAGAAGACACCTTCAACGTCTGTAGTCCATACCCCACATCACACCCTCTCTATCAAATTGTACAAGCATGGGGAGAAGGTAAATCCCATTCTTCACAGACTTACTCTTGAAGATACTACCAAGGAATACCCTCTCTCAAGTACAGATTAGTGTGTATAATTCCACAAGAATCTGAAAGTATGAAAACAACTATGCCAATTTAGTGCATGCGAGAACTTAAAACGACTAACAAGGACAGCCAAGCCAAGCTAAGCCTCAATGATATGAACTACTCAAGTAAGTCCGTAACTATATGTAACAAGACTAACATAAAGGACAGTTGGGTGAGATCCAGGTCAAGCAACAACACTGCTTGGTACCCCTAGGATGAACTACAGCTAAAGTCGTCCAAGGGCACAACAAGAGCCTGCAGTAAAGTTACTAGCCCAGGACAGCTCTAACGCTGCGATTTCTCCCGATGTCAACCTTTTGAAAGGGATCATCCTCCTATAAAGAACTGAAGTTAAGTCTCTTATAATGTCCACCACGATATCATAACTATCCATTCAAACCTGCTAAAAGCTCAACACATGAACCTTGGCAATCTCTTCTGATATGCTTTCAAATAAGATACTGAACTACAGAACCTAGGCCTTAATACTTACTGCTAAATGTGTTTTTCAAGTCAGCTTCAGATGGATCTTCAGCAGATCTTGAGGCTCGATAGCAGTAAGCCAGATCCCAGTTTTCAGTACGCAAATGAGTCATGCATGCTTAAATTGTCGGTTTATCCTCACTCTAATATTTAGTCTTTCTTCCTATAACTATGTTTATTCAATCTGCCTGCTCATTAAATCACTGCCTCACTTCGCCATGAACATCCTTCACTATTTTACCCTGGCACCTACATTACTACAATTACACTTCACAGACACATGCTTGCAGTCTGCCAATGGTCAATATTATACTTGTTGTTCTAACAAAAGAAATCATAACTTTGACAAAATCAACACATCTAATAACTTACCAGCATCTGTGAGATACTTAACACCAACAGACCAATATTTTTGAGAAAATCTTTCCCCAATTGTCAACAAACTAGACATACAGGAAATGATCATTCAAATGTCTAATATTGTCCCTCATGAGATCTTCGGAGGAGCAACATCCCACATAAGCCACACAGAGACAAGGAGGCCTAAGACACTGTATTCGACTATTCCTGTATCCAATTCATGGAAAGCAGCTAATATCTAAAAAAGCAAGGTAAAACAGAAAAGAAATGCAAGGAAAATACTGAAGTTTTAAGTAGATTTTAATGCATTTCATTCAATAACCAGATTTTGAAACTCCTCTTCTTGAGCAAAAAGGAGCTTACATCGATACGGTCAAAATATTGAGAAATTTGTCAGCAACAAGCTGACAAAATATGGATGAGACACATTAATGCTACAATTGTGCTTGCAACTCACATTTTGTATATAAATGCCCTTCAGGACAACGCATCGACAACAAATACAGATTCTACGGCAAAGCTAACCAGAACAAAGCTTTTCAAGGGCAAGATTTTCATCCCCACCAACTACTTCCAATGTACTCCTCACCAACGCTTCAGGAAAGCCCATTTCCACTAGCTTTTGTACCTGAAGGATATTGAACTTCTTCGTCATGCGACAGGTATAGATAAATGGAAAGATCGGCAAAAGTCGAGGAAACGTTAATTAAAAAGGAGCAATAAGCTCTTGAAGACTGTCTGTCTCAAGGAAAGTAATTTACACACCTTCTCCTCCAATCCATGAGAAGATGTCTTGGCAAATGCTTCGGTCCAATAACGAGCTGTGCCTAAGAAGGTCTGGTAATCACGAAGGTACTGCAACACACACATATTACAATGAATGCTTTTGGCATTGAGCAATATGGACAGTTAGAGACCACAACAACATCTTTAACCCCAGTGCCTTAAAGGCTCCCGCCATAAGGCGGGGTAAGGGGGGGGTCGAATGCACGCAAGCCTTACCCCTATTAAAACATAGAGAGGCCGCATACGGATGACCCAAAATGAAAATTGCTTCGAGAATCGCATCGACTGACTGCTACTTCACAAAATAAGAAGCACAGACAGTTTTATGAGCCATTTTGCTTTATTCCATTATATCCCAAAAACCAAAGAATAATTAGTCTTTGGCTGTGTTGGAAATGGAAACTGACAGTTACAGACCACATGACAAGTAAAATCATCAACTCCATTGCTCTCAACTTCCCTTGAAACCATATGTACACAACTACTGATGATACAGCGAATGGCAAATAAATGTTAAGAATGATGTCAGTAAACAGACCTGTTGAGCAACAACAGCATCCTGAGGGTCATCTGGCTGAGGGGCAGAAAGCAGTGCTTGTATGGAGACAAGTGCTGTCTTCAAAGTAAGAGCAGGACTCCACTGGTCCTTCAGAATATCCAGGCAGATAGCCCCACTTTGACTGCTAATATTTGGATGCCTTCAATATCATGAAAGGAAACATATTAAGTAGCTTGCAATATCCTGACCAGCACATAATATACTATGGAAGAACTTTCAAAACAGCAACACTGCTACAGAGAACTATTGAACTTCTCCAGCATGGTACAAGTAAAAGAAAAGTCGACGAATCAAAAAACGGTTGAGGGTAAAGTCAATAAAATAGAACAAAAAGTTCTTGAAAAGACTGTCTCAAGAAGACAGGAGTGAAGAAATTAAAGTGGATAAGTGACAATATGAAGAAGAAAACAAGAGGAACAAAGAAAGCAGTAAAAAAAGAGAAGCCGTAAAAACAATGAAGTACATACAAAGACAGCACAAAAAAAAAGAAAAACAGTAATAATTAATAAATTTAAGAACCATATTCCACTGAAAGTCACTCTATCCACTCACTACCTCAGTCACCTCCTCCTAACCGATCCATCACTTATAGTTTGTTCAGGTAGAAAGAAATGGAGAGAAAAAAGAAGGGACAGGAGTGGACACAAACCCATTGTTTGGATAACAGAAATAGAAAAAGTGGGGAGGGGAGGGAGAGTTCGACTCAAGAGTGTTTAAGCCAGGTATCCAGTAGCAGATATGGATTTGAGAATATCGTGTCCGATATATACTTTTATATGCATACCACAAGACTTCCGTTCTGTTTACTGTTGTGAGTTACTGATTTGTGATCACCCTATGAGATCAAGTAACTTAGGTAGTGCAACCAGGGATAGAGTAGAATCTTAATCGGAAGCACAAGATAATCTTGAAGTGAGGGGAACGACCCTTCAAAATCTGTCTAACTTCGGAAGGATTTGTGGAAAATGACTCGTCTCAATTCTCTGCCTTCCCTTTCTCTAGCCAACGCAATTATTGTCCAAAACATAAATTTTGAACGTTTGCCTCTCACCCCCTACCATTTCCTTTATTTTAAAACTATTTTCTCTCTATATTTCTCCCTTCAACTCCATTTAACTTCAATTTTTCAATCCAAACAAAGTCATACCCTCTGTCAACCGCATCTTGGCTTTCATTAGATGCAACTCTTACCCTCCTAAATATCTCACTCCTAAGCTTCCTCTGAAAAATGAAACTTGACAACCACAGTCTTAAGAAAATAGTGTGTTGTTTTTCTCATCAGTCCCTCAATTACATGGCGCCCGCCACAACACTTCCACAAAGGGTCGCATAAGTCACGTGAAGAGACATCCACCTAGTTAAAAACAATCTTATGACATAGTGCAGAAAGTGTTCGCATTTTTCTCATGCCATAGAAGTTTACAACCACACAAACATATGGAATAGCACATTCAAAGAAAACCTTACAGCAGTTTTTTTCACGAAAAAGCTCAAAATAACTAGGATATCCCCTCTTATCTCCACAAATACACAATACAAGAAAGTGCAAAAAACATCTTCCAAATTTGCCACTTTCAGCAGATAACACGATTTACTGCACGCCTAACAGCCAATTAACTCTTAGGAACATCTACCATGCCAAAAAAATGACAGGCACATTTGATCTTCGAGCATAATACCCCTCTCGACCATTAATTGAAGTCTGCAAGTACTATAGTCAAGGTAGACATAATACAAAAGGATAGCAAATTGCTCATCTCCAAAGGCCCACCTAACTACCTAACTCACCCTTCCCGCAGCCGTCAACTTCCCATTCTACAAAGATAAAAAATAAAAAACCATACGAAAGTTTTGATAGACTTCTTAAAGCTTGGGTAGGACGTACAGGTCCCAGCTAACACGTAGCTCCACTTCCTCTATGGGTACATAACTCAGACCTACCAGTTAGTACTATCCACAAAAATCAGGCTCCACAAAGAACCCGTCATGTGCACATCAGGCAAGAGGTCATATTTCATAGACATCAATGGCAGCAACAATGTGACAGACAATTATCAACTAACTATAGATGCCTGTAACTAGCATAGATCTCTATGTGAAAGCCTTGTGCAAGCAGCGCTGGATAAGGACTTGGGTTCATGTTCATTCATAACCAGGAGCTATAAGATAGTGATATAACAAAACTGAAGGGGTTATATTCAAAGCAGAGCCACATTCTCGATTTATTCAGCGCATACACATGACAGACAGAGCGCACTAACTATAATCAGTTAATCACAAGTCACAGACATATAAGTAGCTCAGATTGACATTAAGCTTCAGCAGCATTAATGAACTACTTTTTCCCTGTAGCTATATGGTTTTGAAAAAGACTGTCTGCTATAATACAGCCACACTAAATTTCTGTCATCACATCATATCAACAATACGATGATTAACACAAGATAGAGGGCCAACTGACTATAAAAAGCAAAAATTTGAAGTTGGAAGTGTGATTCAAGCATCAAACAGATGATTGCGATACTTTTGATTACCAGGAGAAAACAGTGAAGATAAAGCCTATGACATCAGCCACTTGTATAGATGAGGGGAAAGAGTGGAGAAGGAGAGGAAAGGATTGGGCATCCCTTGTTTTTGGGTAATAAGTGACTACGGATAAAAGAGAAGAGAGAAGGGGCCATTTTCTGCACATCCTTCATCCTCCATCAGTGGAGAAAATGGAAGGAGAATTTCCTCATTCCATGTCCCAGCTAATTCACAGAATTTCAACACTACTTCCTGACTTTCTGTCCACCCCTTCCTCAAATGGTTATCCATATAAAGGAATCCTCTGTCTTCTCTCCTCCCCAATCACGCCTTCCATTCCATCTAGTCTCCTTCCCCCCCTTACGTTCCAAATTGAGTCTCCAAACAAAGTGTAAATGAGGCAAATGAATAGCTAAAAATTAACAATATACGAGAGACAAGACATGTATTTTAATTGACTACTTCTTACAGAAAACCATGTCTTAATTTATAAAAGGATAGCACCCTAAATTAAAAGTGACCAAGCAGACCCACATAACTAACCCCTCATACCACAACCTTTTCCCCAAAGGGTTCCAAACATCAATCTCTATACCTAGAATTGTACTTCAGCCAGAATATGAAGTTCTAGTCACTTCAACATATATGCCTTGTACGCTGCTAAAATGGTATCTCATACAAAGAGATTAGAGCAACACACATGCTTATAAGACGCAAGAAAAGAAGTAACTGCATACCAAACTTTAGTCAGGAACTTCATCTTTGGTGGCTCAAACGGGTACCCATCTGCCAGGCGAATGAGATAATGAGACCAATAATACTGGTCAGATCCGATGATATACATTATGTTTGAATGAAGACGGTAACAAAGAAAGCAATTACAAAAACCGAAAATACAAACAGAATCACTTGCTCGTGATTAATAACTCTTGGAAGTAAAATAAGCTAATCTAGCACAAGCAAAGCCCTTTAGAATAAAACACTCTTCCATATATCTACCTTAATAGTTGATACAAGCAACAAAATGAAGAAGGAACACCAAGAATTCCCATCAATGTAATTAAAAGAAAATGGAAGTAACTCAACGAGCTTCTCTCCTATCATCCTTTATCCCTTTTCATCCAAGAACTCAACTTCTTTAAGATGAAGTATTCCAATACAAAAACATCATAATACCAAATAATCTCACGGTTTCGCTGGGGCGAGGTCATAAAATGAAGGACTCGCAATGGTTTTGAGCGCAAATGCCCAAGTGCATGATGTTGGTAATGTAACTTTAAACACATCATTTTTTCCGCGATTTTTCAAGATCATCCCGTCCAACCTACTCCATGGCCTAGATAGATATGAATATCAAGATAAAACCTTAAATTTTACTGAGTAAGAATTTTACCATGGGAATCAAAAATGGAACATTTCATCTAAAATTATACATACGTTTCCTCTCAATTAAACACAGACAGAAAAACCCAATTAAATCAAAACCCATCAATTATTTCCGATACCCATCAACTCCATTACCCTGCACAAGAATTCCCATTTCCCAAACAGAAATTTTACGATAACTTTCGAGTCGTCTCATACAATATCGTAACGGTATCGTATACTACAATACTCCACCAAAAATGACACACACCAACAACAACAACAACAACAACAACAACAACAGTAAAAAAAACATACAAAAATGGGTAAAAGAGGAAGGAAGGGGGAAAATTACCGGCCAAGATGATGTCAATTAAGAAGGAGCCACCTTCATAAGGGGAATCGACAGGGCCGGGAATAGTGCCGACAAGATGGGATAGACTGTCGGCTTTTGGTTTGACACTTATTCCTGACAATTTCACATCTTTGTTGCATTCTTGCAGCTCCTTCTGTACCCTTGCATAATCCACCATCACTCTCCCACTTTCTCTTGATTCTAATTTGGGGAAATTTAATTGAATTTGATTTGAAAAAAGGGGGAAAGTTTCTAGGGTTTTATGGATTGTTATTATTAGGTGTGGGGAATTGGAGTTAAACTGTTCGATTCTTCCCTCACACGCTACGTTTCTTTGTTTGCTAACTCAACTCTTTATATACTACCTGGGTTTGAGGAAGATGCTACTAGGCTTACTAGCTAGTGTGGCTTCTTGGTCACACTATCTTTCTTTTTTTTTAGCCGTTTAATTTCACTACAACTTGTCCTCAAAAGAAAATTTTCACTAGAAGTAGAGAGTAGAGACGGGAGAGTATGAGTGGTAATGTGGTATGAATGATCGAAATTTCGTGTTCATAATAATAATAACATTACCCTAGTGTTTCAAAGGCTTCCACCATAATGTACGTAAGATCATCTTAAATTAGACTTAACGAAAATAAAATGTGGCTATGTAGATTGTAAATTAATCATTGTTTATGTTCACAGAATTACAATGTGAAGTACCTTAACCTCTGGTTTTGAATAAAAATGAAATTATGTTGTTAGATTACAAAGTTTTAACTTGTTTAATTGCTACTTTTTGTTCAAGATTGCATTTTACTTAAGTTTGAAATTTGTGAATTATGTATTTTCTTGAAGTGAAGTATTCTTAACCTTACAAAAGTTGATTTCAACAATAATCCCTTTAAGGGGATACCCTTTTTAATTTACGAAAAGAAAAACAAGAGTACAATTTCAGCTAGAGGTGTTCAGAAAAAAACGAACCGCGGTTAACCAAACCGAATAACCGAAAACCGCACATTTTTTCGGATCGGTTAACCGCACCGCAAATTTTTTCGGTTATTCGGTTATTCGGTTCGGTTTCGGTTCGGCGTTTTGGAGTTTCGGTTAACCGAAATCGTACCAATTTTTTATTTTTTGAAAAAAAATTTAAAAAATGTATGTGGCGGTTCGGTTAACCGAAATAACCGACCGATATTCGGTTTTCGGTTTGGTTTCGGTTCAAGATAAGGGCAAACAGAAAATTCGGTTAACCGATTTTCGGTTAATCGAAAAATTCGGTTCGGTTTCGGTTCAAGTTTTATCCGTACCGAATTTTTGGTTCAGTTCGGTTCGGTTAAACGAAATGAACAGCCCTAATTTCAGCTAGTCCGTTTGCTCAGACTGTTAATCTTTTGATCACGATGGTATAATTGGCCTAAACAGGTCATCTCAAACCTAATTCAACTCCGAAAGTGGGGTGCCCGTAAGACAAAGAAAAACTAAACAAGACTTCCACTATTTGTTATCCGACGCTCAAGTCTTGTAGAATAGTACTCTTGGTAGAAATTAAGAATATAAAATGATGCATTGATTACTTGTCGACAAAATATCATTTTGAGTCATTTATGCATTGACAGTGTCAAATGGTCACATGAACCCAATGATCTTGTGCGAAAGTAATTTGTTAGTTGTTACATTCTCGTACAAGTTTATAATGATGGGCTCCCTCATAGGTTCTCCCTATCAACTGTGATCTACATACAAATTTGAGAAGGCCTCCTAACCCTTGGGTAAGAGAGAATTTTGCTCTATTTTACCCGGAAAATAGTTCATTAACGATTCTACTCCCTAACATTTAAAGTTTCCTAAATTTGTTTTCTTTTACTTTTGTTTAAACAAATTCGACCCCACTTATAACTTTCTGCATACGCCATTGTCTATAAGGTTAACGCATGGTTCTACTTAGTTTATATCTTTTCTTGTGGGTTGGGATCCTCTATTAACTTCACATAGTCTGAATCCTCGTGGTATACCAATCAACAAAAAAAGACACATGTGTTGTTACCGTCACAACTCTATCCCCGTCCTTTTACTTAACTACTTCGTAAATTGTTATGAATTTCTTATTTTTCAGACCTTACCATATCATCAAACTCAATGAATCTAAAATCTTCCGACTTCTTACCTTTAACAGAACGGTCAAACCCTAAATTCGCAATTGCCATGGAAATTTGTACTCACCATGATGCAAAACACTTGGAAGAGGATGAAAACCGAGAGGATAAATGAGGAAAACAAGGGCAACAAAAAGAGAGTCGTATGCTTGAAGCTTGGAATTGACAAGTTACAAACTTGGCGTAGAGGTGCAAAGCCCATGTGTCACAGTGGACCTCTCCTTAAACAAAGTTCCCAAAAAAAGATTAACTTAATTAGATTACATTCCAATTTAATTAATACTACTACAGAACCCTCCTAATTTATAGCTTTTCATTAATCTTTTTCCAAAATTACATTACAACATTACGCTACATATCTTACATGTACATTGGATTGGAAGGAAGGCAGCCCTTTGCAGATAAAAAAGAAGAAAACAACCCACCATTTTTTTTTTAATTAATTTGATGAATTGATGATGATATTTTCTTCATAAAATCATTGAAAAATTCCTCAAAAGAAGAAGAACCTTCCCACATTACTAATTTTCCTTTCTGGGTTTTCTAATTTGTGCCCGAATTTCATCTGGGTTCTTCTTCTTTTCCTGTTTTACCCAAATTCATTCATCTAAATCATCATTTTTTTTATTTACTGGTATGTTTTTTAATTTTTTTTTTATAATTATTTGTTTAATGGTGATGAAGAGATGAATGATGTTGTTTGATGATCACTGATGTTTGATCAGCTGGGTTTTTTAGTTTACTGTTTTATGATCAATGTTATATCTATTTAATGCTGTAAGAATTTGGATTTTTTCATCTCAATTTGATCTAATTTGATTAAGGATGTATTTAATGTAAAAACATAAGTTCAGAAGAAAAGTACTTTGATTGTGTTGAGTTTTGTAAATAATCGTAGTAGATGAGATTGATCAATGTAGCTGAATTGGGACATGTTGTTTATCAAATCTTGTTCTTAGTTCTATGTTTTAGCTGAATTGGGATATGGTGTTGAGTATGAAACAATGATCAGGCAGATTGGGATATGGTATTGAGTATATTTCATGATCAATCAATGCTACAATTGATTCTTGGTCCAACCAAATAGTCCAATTTCTGATCAATATTTTTGAAATTTGATATTTATGATTGATTCCTGAAGATGAGCCTGATCATTTTAAGTGAGCTGCATAATTTGGTAATTTTAAGATGGTGCATTTTAGAGCAATGATCTTAATTTTTTCTTTTGGTACATAGGAGCAGCTAGTGCTGAGGGGGGGGGATGTGAGGATTCGAACCCGGGACAATCCCCAGGCAGGACCTTGATCCTAGTAGAACAATGTTCTTAGTGGTTGGCTATAATAGCTAGTTGAACCTTCATACTGACTAGTTCGGAAGTTGATCGCAATCCTTTTGTTTATCTGATCACCAATGAAACATTGTGCTGACAATTCATCTTGCTTCTACGTTTCGCTTGAATGGTGATTAGATTTAGTGATATAGGAGTAGAAAAGTTTGATTATGTATGAGCTACCTGTGCCAGTTCAGAATGTATTGATTTTAGTTAGCTGATAATGCCTTTGCCAATTGGCATTGGGTTAAAAACTCACTCGGTCGTTTCTGCTTATGTGAGTGAGCTTGTGAACAACCTCTTTGTTGTAATGTTTTCCACCTTGGGGCAGGGGTTAGCTGAATGTTATTGTTACACAGTCATAAACTGAGTATATGGCTTATTGCCCTCATTCACAGAGCATCGGTGCTACATTTGATGTTAGGTAGTGTGGGGGTGGACTATTACTCAGTTGCCAACTTTGTAGGTGAATGCTCGATTTGTCATCCCGTACTTTAGACCTTTTTGGTGGCTACTTTTTCTATCATTCAATAAGTCCATGTGGTTCAGAATGTACTGTCAATGTTTCTTTCCTATACCTTTCTGTGATGTATGGAATAACAAACTTATATCTGGTCTGAGGATATAGCGTGCCTTAGAATACTGATATCTTAACATATGTATCTTTCTTGTTTGTTTTCATAAATCTGAAGTGTGGTGTTTAATTTCATGTGTATATGGTATGTAGTACTCTACATGTCATTTTGGTTGTCAGGATTATTTCTTGTTCCTATTGCGTTTTGAATTTATCTTCGTTGCAGAACTTTTCTAACGGCTTGTTTTAGAGTTTAATACGCTTAATAATTATTTCTGGTTTTTGTCTCCAGGACCTGGTATTTATCTCTAGAATGTATTGCCCTTTTTTAAGTGCTTGCTGGTGCAAAGAGGAAGTTCAATGTCACAGAAGTTCTGTTTCTAGTCTGTTGAATTATGTGATGCAAGCTTTAGAAGGAGGGTTGCTTGGTACATGGATACGCTTGGTTGATAGATAACAGACTGCTATTGTATAAACTACAATGAGATGGTTACTAGTTTATAGAAAATATAGGTGTGTAATGCTAAAATTGTAGTGGAATCATAATTTTAGTGATAGGGTCAGGCTGAGAATTGTTAGTAGGTCATTTAACGGAGTAGGATATTGATTCAAAGTGAGGGTATTCAATATTTAGGATTTCGTTTTGATAGATAGCATTCAGATTGTTGTCACCTGAAAGAGGCAGTAAAAGAAGGGCCCATCTTAACTTCCGGAGAGTAGTATATACTACATTTTTTAAGATGGGCTTGCCTCAAGTGACTACTAGTAGTATTGGTAGCATTTCTGAGGATGTTGCAGCATCAATAGGTACATTAGTACAGTCTTCCCAACAACGGTCCGGTCTCTACAACTGTGAGGTGAATGGATTGTCTGGAACAAGTATGAGCAAGCGTGTACCAGTGAGTTTACCTTTCACAACCTTTGGAGAGTTTCAGGGAGTGCCTGAAGATTCCACTTCTAACATGTGTGGTTTGAAGCTAAGCCACATAGATCAAAACAGCTGGTCTACTAATAGAATGGGACGAGATATCCATAGTCCCCTGTTAAGGGTTGTTGGTTTTGAGTCGAAGGCGTTATATTCATCTGAAAATGGGTTGGAAAGTAATCCAATTGATATTGATCATCAATCATCTAATGTGGTGAATGTAGATATTGCCTCTGCGAGTCGAACAACTACAAGAAAGAGATTGTTATCTCCGTTGAGCTGTTTAGCTCATTTTGACAAGTTTGCAGGTGACTCCTTGAGCATTGGTGATAGTGCTTATGAAAGCAGTTCACAATATGATGGTGGTAATACTGGTTCCTTATTGTCGCATGAGCATAAGAAAGCTCATATAGAGAGCTCAAGCACTGCCGGATCTTCCTTTTGGTGTGCATCTAGTTCTACAGTGTGTAGAACTTCCCGTATTGAGAACTGCGAGACAGATTCAGGCATTTTCACTGATGGCCCTTTGCTTGGGACCAAGCAGTCACAAATTCAAAATTTTGCTTTACAAAACTCTGGAGATAATTTAATTAGGAAAGAAGCAATTCCGAGGCCCAAGGCGCCAGATTCAGCATCTTCCCAAAGAGTGGCCTCACCTCCATTATCGTTATCCCCTTTTGGTCCCTCTTTTCATGAGAGGAAGATAAATACTAATGCAATCACCGATTATGGGAGAGAGGCTGGTGTTGGATACATAACCTGGAAGGAAGTGGAGAACACCCTTGGTTGGTCTGACTCTTGCATGTTCTCATCCAAACATACGGAGGAATCGTCATTGGAAGAGCCTGATTTATTGGATGGCAGTGATGACCAATTTAGTCCTGAAAAATTTGGAGCTTTTTCTGGCCGTTGGAGTCATGATTCGGCTCCTATGTCATCCAGTTCCAAGCTATCTCGGCCACTAACTGCCCTTCCTGTTAGAAGGTCCTTGGTTGGCTCTTTTGAGGAGTCCCTTCTGTCTGGTAGACTGGCGTCAACATATGTTAGCAAGGTCAGCATCTATCTAGTTTGGAGTGTGTTTTTTTCTTCTGCAGGTGTCTTTGTTTAATGATTAAATGATCCTGATCTTTCTCATGTCAATTGTAATATAAGCAGAAAATTGATGGATTTCTTGCTGTACTGAGCATAAGTGGTGGAAGCTTTTCACCAAAGACGAAAAAGCTTCCGTTTGGAGTAACTAGTGTTGATGGAGATAAATACTTGCTCTATTTTTCTTCAATAGACCTTGCCGGTCATTTGCCATCTGGAAAGCCTGAAAGCGTCAAAATGAAGAGAAGTCTTAGCGTCAATGATTCTCCAACTGAACAGAAGCGCTTGCGTATCCCTATGAAAGGGCGTATTCAACTGGTGAAGGTTTTCTCTTTTATGTCTCGTATGATTGATTCATGTTTCATGAAGCTGCTAATTCTTTTCCTGGATAGATGTTGAATTAGCTCTTCATCTAAATAATTTATTACCTATATCAAACGTACTAGTAAACATATTAGACTTGCCACTTGTAAAAGATTTCTCAGGATTCAGCATTTGTGCAAGCATTCTTCCTAGTGCTTTTAAGGGCCTGGTTCTAGTTGATAATTGTGTACTCATTGCTATTATTAAGGAAATAATGTCTTTAGTTTACCCCTCACCCGGTCCATGCTGATTAAGATTACCCTGAGACCTCAGGACAGTCCCTTAATTTGTGGGGATCTGTATTGTTATCACTTGTTCTACACATTGCGCAACACAGTTGAATTGCCCGAAATTTCATTGGCAGTTTAGTATCTGTCTTATTGTTCACTGGGTTACAGTTCTATAACCACTTTTCTTAATAAGTTATGTCTTTGAATTGTTGCCTGTCACCAATGAGACGTTGTATGTAGATATTCTGCAGTTTTAGAATTCATAATTATATTCCTATTTTCTTTGATACAAGATTCTTTCATACCCAATAATTCTCAAGACATGTCTGCTGCTTCCCAACTCCTGAATTTTAACTGGCCGTGGATTTGTGCGTTTCAGGTTATCAGCAATCCTGAGAAGACACCTATTCATACCTTCCTTTGTAACTATGATTTGAGTGATATGCCAGCTGGTACAAAGGTGTGAGTCTTTAATCATGATTAGTTTGTCTCAGTTTTATCTCCTGTTTTGCTAAATATCTGCGTCAGAATGCCAGGAGTAAGATGGTTCATTGGTTGTCTAATTGTTATGGCTATTAGCTATGGAGAATTCACTGCTTGGATTGAATTTATGAAGAAGGTTCTCTTTCCTTCCTTGTCTGAACAAGTCTTCTTAGCCAGTTTCATAGACATCAATCTAACTACATATTGGAGTAAATTATGGATGATTTGCAAACACTTGTGAAATATATTACCAGCTAAGCTAAATATATAGAAAATACTTTATTATTTGTCTTCAGAATGTACAAAGTGCCAGTTTCAGAAAATTAATGCAGATTTGACACCTTAAAAAAGGTATACCGACTACTTAAGGAAGATTGAGGTTTTAAGATGAGAAACTGATCTTTGCAAAGTTTGGACTAAGTCATAATCTAATGGTGATACTACTGCCCACTACATAATTATTCAATAATGGATCTTCATGGAACTTTAGTAAATTCAACCTAGGATAATTGCTTGTACACTTGAGCTAGCAATGTTCGCTAAACAATTTAAATTAGATGCTGACCCTGTTAGCTGAGTATGTTATATATCCAAAGTTTAATGGTTTAAGAAAACTGAACAGTGAGAAAAGGGGCACTACAAGAGATTGACGGGGCTATGAGGAGCCTTAGTATTCATCCTACCTTGACATATGCAGCATGCTTATACATGGATCAGCTTGGAAGCTAAAGCTCATATCCTTTCTTTCTAAGGGCTTAAATGTTTGTGTTTTTCTTGAGATTTCAAGTTCATTCATCAAAACTCAAAAGTACCCAGCAATCAATGTAGTTATGGAAAAGATTACTTAAGATGAAGGGGATTTAATATTAGGCAGTTATTACATAGGTAGTATTCAACTGCAAGTCTGCAGGGGAAGTGAACTGCGTAATATAAGCAATAGAACTATATAGTAGAAGAAACGTTGCTTGTGCTCTCAATCTTAGGAAAGGCGTTGCCTGGCTATAGATTATAGAAGCCCTATGCCGTGCTTCATTCCCAGTTTGAGTATCTAATTGGCGTAATGGTCTAATGGACTTTTCATCATGTGGACCAGAGTCAATAATGGCACTTCAAACATATATCTTTCACATACTCTTAATTTGAGTGATCTCCTCTGATCATTGAGCTATGGTCAAACTTATACAACAATAACAACAACCCATCCTTATTCCCAAACTGATGTGTGGTCGGCTCGCATGAATTGTCATCTTTAACCTTCATGTGCAAGCGGTGAGATTTCAAAATATTAGGTTGAGTTCGATCAAAATAATTATCTAAACACATGATAGGTTTATTCCGTTGGCTATTATATGATACAACCTAATAAGTCTCACCATAAACTTACATCCAAACCGCATCTAATACAAGTGCAAGGCTTGTTTTTAGTGTATTGTTCTTTCGTAGGATCAGTGATTGTACTAAGCGGATTACATCTGAATTGTCACATTTGGATCACTATAATGTAAGATGTGGAAAATGTACTTTGTGCATTTATATAGTAACTATGCTCCCACTGCTTTTATACCTGTTGCCTTTGATTTTAAAGACTATTTAAAAGCCCTTGAACCAAAGCATCCACCATACAGAAATTATATGCTGACTGAGATATAGTGGATGTACAAAAGAGTTTGTGAAACGTTGTCTCAAGATGCCTGGAGACGTCATCTCTTTCTATGGGTCTCATTCTTGACTGCGGTTGGCGTGGTTCAGCTAAAAGACTTGCCATGGTAGACTGGCAGCAGTGACAAAGTTATGATATCCTATCAAGTTATTATTCAGTTCGTAATTATAGTCTGGTGACTCTGGTTCTATATGGTAGCTATTGTTTGTACTCTAGTTGTATCTTGATTTCCATCTCTCATTGCTTTGTTGTGGAAATCCTTTTTGGTCTTTTACACATAGAAATCTATGACAGGAGTACTTAAGAGCTTCTAGGATACATAATTTGTTGGATGCTAGGTCAGTTTATAGTCTTACTGTTTAATGATCTATTAACTCACTTTGACTAACGCTGGCTACATCTATAACTCCAGACTTTTCTGCGCCAGAAGACCACTCTGGGCTCGTCTGAAAAGACCTCTCTGAAGAATGGAGGATCTGATAAAGTGGCTGATGATACTAACCCAACCATGATTTCTAGGGATTCAAAGGGGCAATCAAGATTAGAACCCATAAACGAGTTTGCAAAAGTGATGGAAACTGAAGATCCTTGTTGCTGTGGTTGTCCAACATCTCAGCAAAACACGGAATCCACATCCAGTGAATTAGACCATCCCGGAACACATCAAAGTGACAGTAACTCATTAACTACAAGCCAAATGGTTGAAAATAGATCAGTACACTGTCCATTAAAAATCAATGAAAGTGCTAACGGAAATGGTGCTCTACGCTATGCTCTTCATTTGCGGTTTATGTGTCCTCATTCGAAGAAAAACTCAAAGTCTGTACAAAGGTGCAAATCTGATCCACTCTCTGCTCCTGCAAAGACAAATACGAAAACTGAAAAAGATCGACGGTTCTACTTGTATAATGACTTGAAGGTGGTGTTTCCACAGCGTCATTCAGATTCTGATGAGGGCAAGGTACGCAGTACATCTTAGATTTCTGCAAAAATATTTTGATTTCTTTCTGTTAATCTCCATAAACATTCCCGCCAGTGGATAATCCATCTGCTCTCTGTTCGTCCTTCTCTACATGGGTTTTAATTTCCTGAAAAAAACTGAATTAAAAGAAGAGTCAAATACAATTTCTAATGGGGACTAAAAGTTATATAGAGACGATTAGAAAACAGTCGATTTGACACTGCGATGGAGGTAGAGATGATGCTATGTCAGTCTCCAGTTTATTTGCATGTCCCAGTTGTTAAAGATTCACGTCTCTTATTATTCCTTAACGGTCTGACTTGGTTTCTGCACATTCTTGTATATTACATTGTGTTTTGCCGTATATCATATCATATTTTTGAGTTATATATACAGATATACTAGTAGTATAGTTCGACCTGAAGCTACAGTATATCCATATAGGACTTTTCAGGTGAAAGTAAAAGTTATAAAGCCTCCATCGGGTACTGTTTCCTTAGCAAATGTTATCGAGTGGAATGCTTGTTGCAATCAAATTGAGCCTGAGTTATTTCTTATACCTTGAGTTTTAGATTTCCACAATTATCTCTCTCTTCCCTGTGAAAGCATTTTCTGACATAGGTACTTGCTTTTGCGCTCGCTACTTATCTGAATATGCTTCTGGTGGCAAAGAATTCAGAATTGCTGTTGTATTCATTTTGATTTCAGTAAAACTGTTCAAGCTCTCAAATTTGGTATCATGTTACTGTCAAATAATCTGCTGCAAAGTCCCCGTCCTAGTGTAATTTGCTGTCAATGGACATTGCTGCCTTTAACCTCCAACTCTGTTTTTTTCTCTTAAAAATAGCCCTACTCTTCAATCTTGTGACAAATCCTGTTAATTTCTGGTGTTCTACTATCTGTTTCGTCTGACAGAGTTTTCCTTCTGGTGTTGCAGTTAAATGTTGATTACCATTTCCCATCAGATCCAAAATACTTCGACATCAGCAACTGAGGATCAATCCGAAACATCGATTTCACCTCTGTATATAACTTTCATTCCTGTACATTCCTACACCCTACAGCAGAGCCATTACTCTGCTACACATCTGTACAGTACTTTCATTTACGATATTCATTTACTTGTGCAGTTATATTCCTGAGTTTCTACCCTACCTCTCGAGAAAGAGAGAGGTCTGGTGGTCACTAGGGCCTTCAATGAGCTGTGTTTTTAACAGATGTTTTGGCCTTACATGTAGCATGATTATTTCATTTTTAGAAAGTTTTCCAGACCCAACAAATAGAGGTCTACTATGTCAAGCTAATTTCAGAGCAGTATATGATTTGTGGCTAAGCTGGCTCATATCACATGCCTTTCTTTGTGGCTCTTCCCTCAGGAAGAGAGGATCATATAGGTCTGGTCCTGTAATTTAAATCAGTGTTCTGTCCTTGTTTTGTTACAAAGCCTGTGTTTGCATGGCCGTAAATGCGAGGCGTGAACCCAACGGAAGCCTCATTCGTGTTTATGTTGTGTTTTCACTACTATTAACCTTTGATTGCTCGTTTATGACAGTATAGTATCAAGAAGTGTAAATGTGCAATGCATGTGTACAGCATACGTACATTCATACACATACAATATCTCTCGATCGAGCTTACGTAGATAATACCATCGATCCATTGTAAATGTCGCAGTTGAAATCAATGTATTCTACTATTCTCTACGTAACATTTACGTTCTGTTACAAACAGACAGGGGAAGTTTGGCTGTTTGGCGGGAAATGGTAAGGTTTTGAAGTGCAAGATCACGGCATTTAGGAATAGATGTGTTATAAATGAGAAAGTCCAAAATGTGGCTCTGCAATTCTCAGATCCCATCTAAATCTTAATCACCGAGAGCTGTTTGTTTGCCAAAAATAAACAAAGCCACAACACATGTGAAGGTGTTATGCCATTTTTAGGACTTGAAGTGAAGGCTTCTTTCTCTCTTTCGTAGGGGCTTAAATTTAAGAGAGTGTGCGTGACTTTGCCGATGATTAAGTTAGTCTTGTGTGAGCCGATCTTATGGTAACGAATTATTATGAGATATCTCAATTGTTCAAAAATTGACGTTTTCCATATACATAAACCTCGTCTTGTTTAGCTGTTGAGTTAATCCGTCGATTTTTTTGTAATCCTCGCTCTACTTCATCGGGCTGGTTCTTCTATAGACCGAAATGCAATGTTGAGATTATAGCAATTGACTTGTCACACCAACAAACTCTATATGTAAACATACATGTGACCAACAAGCTCTATGCCTCTATACCACTGTTATACATATTGAAGCTTCAAAATCACGTTGATCACGTTGCTCTCATCACCTCTATGCACTGTGAAGCAGTTAGTTACGGCAAACATTGCATCCAACATTCCATAATTTCCAACAACTTTGAGAATAGAAAGGAATACCCAAACACGTAACAATTAGGGCGTAACCAAATGAGACTGTATAACATCATCTATAGTAGATGTAAATAGTACGTCTATTACGATATTTTGTAGTATTCGATCAACAAGTACCTCATAATTGTTCATCGAATTAGCTCATGAGGTTGAAATCAAAGGTTGGAAGAGGAGTCGGAGATTCGATAAGCAGAGAAGAGAATCCAGAATCAACTGCTCCCAATTTATGTAGCTATTGGAGAAAATAACGAGTCGAAGCTAGCTAGCCAAATGATTAGGCAAGTTACTAAATATGGTATACGCTTACGATTGAAAAGGAATTGCGCTTATATCCCATTTCCACTCTATTCAATTTATCAATCTTATTACGCTACCTCGTTATTAACCACAATGCAACTTCGGATTTGAGACCACATCACAAGAGACATGCTCGGAGATCACGGTTAATTTATATCATTTCTTTTCAAAGTTAAGTTGTTGGTTTTTAACCTTAATTTAGAACCCGTACAATTTATCACTCTTTACACTATAAATCATTTATTTATATTGCGCAACTTTGCTTGTGGATCACCAAATTTTACATAAATAATCCAAAGATGATAAATCTAATTTTAGTATCAGATTTTATTGAGTCTAAATTAGAGGTTTCTATAGTTGTTTGGTTAACTATTATAGTAGACTAGTAGTTACTTTGACGAAATCGCAACGCAACCTACTTAATACAATTAACTAGACTACTGTAACTTTTGAATATGCGACTGCATGTATACCTGACCATACCTCACAGTAGTAGCTGTTGTCGATCTCATATATCTAAGCTAAGGGTAACTAACTCGGCTAACATAAAAGGAAATCAATAACAACGGGAGACCGTCTTTTATGAGAATTTGTGATTCTAGCAAATGAACAAAATATCTCTTTAATTACTTTTTAATTTGAACTCCTAATTAATTGATTCTTATTGACATCTTGTGATGGTCTTCTAAAATCTTAGCCAACAATTAGCCACAACCCAAATTTTCTCTTGACTTTTCTTATGATGGGTATTCCTCCCCTATATATATATAAAGTTATAAACCTACCATACATACATATTTGTTGCTTCCTCCATACTTCAACAACACTCCATTATCAATTTGCAAACCACCCTGGGCACCCTCTTTCTCATCTTCAACTCTTACGTTACTATTCTCATCACAATGCTAGCATATGCAAGCAAAGAACAAGAAATATCTTCCAAAGCACAAACATGGGTTCACTTGTCCCAAGTTAGTCTAAGAACATCAGCTGTTGCCACTACACTTGCAGCGTCTTGTGTTACATTCAGTTGCAAGCAAACTGCGGACGTTTACGGTGTCGAAATGGATGCCAAATACAGCTACTCCTCTGCCTTCAAGTAATCAAACAACTTATATCACCACACTTTGTATTATCATATTTTTTTTATCATAACCTTTATTTAGAAAATGACAATATTTCGGATGTTTTTGGCAGTGTTTTCGCCTATGTAACAGCAATTGCAAGCGTTTTCTCCCTTCTTTCACTCATCTTGACACTTATCTTGCGTTGGAAGGGGACTTTACTACTCAAAGGCGGATACCGATTCTTGTTCTTCCTACATGATCTGGTAATGCCAACTACATGACCTTCAAATTTGCCGTTTTATTTCCCTACTTTTGCTGTCAAGATGCAACGTTTATTTATGCCAAGTTTTGTTCACTTGTGATCACTTAAATTTCCGTAAGTTAAGCGTGACGAACTTAGGGGTGCCTAAAATGCACAAACTGTATATATCCGTTTTTCAGGAAACAACGGCTTAAGATGCGTATGCTTGACAAAACTAGGAACTTTAATTCAATTTAGAAAATTACAAATACTAGTAGTTTGTATAGTAAAAGCAAAAATGGTGTGTCCATATCAGCATATGCAAACAAATTACAAAGTGACACTAAAAAGTAACAACAATATACTTCCATAATATTTTGTAAGCCTTTGCAAAATAATTGACAATCATTCTATACTTTTTCTGACTCAATGTACGGGACTAAAAACGATATTAAGCACATTAGTCTCATCACTCCAATTCGACCAGTTATAGATCAGAGATCTTTCCGTACACACATATCTAGGATATTTTTTACAAGGAAGTGAATTATTTACGACAAGGGTGGTTCACATTATGGATGCAGGTAGTGATGTTAGTATTACTAGGAGCGTGCGCAGGAGCAACAGCCATAGGGTACGTGGGAAAATATGGGAATGACCATGCAGGTTGGGTGCCAATATGTGACAATTTTCATAGCTTCTGCCACAAGATTACCATCGCAATCATACTTGGTTACTTGGGACTCATCTGCTATGTCACCATCTTCGTCATCTCCAATGCCAAGCCCAACTACGATCAAACTACTACCGCAGCGCAAGTTCAAGACATCTGAAAATCTTGAATGCACTTCTTTGTCGTATAAGATTATAAAAATTTGGTAGGTATTAATTAAGTGTAACAAAATTTATGAAGACTCGTGCATGTTCCTATTGCTTAGCTATGTTTAGAAGGGCATTGTAGTTGGAAGAAAAGAGCTTTCCCTCGCTAGCACTTTGTTAGGTAACATATACATGAATAATATGGTCTAGTTATTTATTAAGTATGGAAAACCCTTCCGTAAGATTAATTGTAATATGGTTGATGTCACGATCCGCCTCAAAAACGGATTGTGAAATCTAGCTAGAATCTAGTGTCAGGCCATGTGTAACAATTGAAACCATTTAATTTATGTATAGAATACATATAATATGCAGTCGATTATAATTTTGTGCCCCTAATGATAATCCAGACCTCGTGCATGCTATTGTTTCACATGAACTATAAGTTTTCGGGGAAGACACACACTAATTGATCAAATGGTTGATTACTAGCTTAGCTATAATAATAACATAAGTTTATTTCCCTATGGACACACGTTAGAAAAATCCAATTGTTATTAAATTCAAATGATGAAATGCGTGTTATATAAGTAATTAAGTACATGACATGCGCCATTAAGGTCAACAACAACCGGTGATTAAATTTTCAAATGCAAAACCTTATCTCGAGTCTAATTGTAGATAATTAGGAACACAACTTTTTGAAATGGTGGTTTCAACACTCTATCCATTTTTACACAATATGAATCCCATACACTTAGAAAATGGTCATAAAAAGGCTAAATTTGCTATGAAAAAGCATCTCATAAAAACAAGCAAAGTGGGAAACGCACCCAAATTCTGTTTCACACCCTTGTCTACCTCGCATTTCATTATTAAGTACGTACTTGAGTTATCATTTATACCTAATTGACTTTTGAGGTCAACAAAAAGTCTAAAAGAACACAAATTATACTGAAAAGGAGTATAGCAGCTTTCCCTCTTAAGAAAGTTACCTTTTACCTCTTTCATATCAACCAATTTATACTGTGTTTATTGTATAAAGTTTTTTACTATAACTTTTAGTTTTCACCCTCCACTTTGATTTCCTGGCTGATCATAGAGTAATAAAAGTATGTACCAGTTTAGAATTTATTGTGGGTAGGAATGTTCCATGGTCCCTGATATTGAGGTGATATCATAATGCTTAAATGATCTAGTAGTATAACTTCAGTTCATGATTGCATTGAGCAAACTCATGTTCATAGGTACAACTTCCACGATATTCGGCAAGTTGGTTACGAGCCCGATTTAAATGAATCGTCACATGCTTTACTCATATATGTTCGCATATATTAAATAACTATATATATGATACATTTGCAACAATTATCGAATTTAGCGTAGCGAAAAGATGACAGATTCGAAATTAATAAATTGCATGCAATTTCAAAACTAGGGTTATGATTTAACAAAAGAATGATACATGAATTTGCACATGCTATATGCATTATCTTGTCATAAACATTTCACATCAAACATTGATTATATTCACAACTCCAACATGGCATGAAATGTTAGCAAAGTCGCAATTTCTTCTTCCAAACTTTGCAAGATTATTGCAACACATGATGTGCACATACATACTAACACAAAAATATGCATAAGGTTCAAAGGATTGGTGCCAATGTATGTGATGCTGTTTCTTGGACACACATTTAATGGCTATCTGCCTATTATATGATCTACGTGGTCATATAGCCTAACAGTGCATACAAATGGTGGACTCAATTAATTTTAACTTATGCACGCAATTAAATATGGTGTGCTAGTTGATTTTAATTAATTGACATCAAACTAATCTATTAAATATACATACTCTGCAAGGAAATACTAGTACAAGTCAAGCGTACGTTACATGAATTGAATGCGGCTTAACTACTTTTGGAGGAATTCTTCGTCCGTGGAACTGACTCAATTGAGGTATATAATAGTCTTACGCATCCGTAATAAATACATGTTGAATTGGCAGGATCAGTATTTTCAATCTTATACAAGAATTTGTATATACCGTGTATCTTAAAGCAAAATTACGTCGAAATCGTTGTATATATACTCTATAAATTAAATAAATGTACCGCACCATCAAAATTTGTGAGTTTGGGAATCTGGAAATATAAGACATTCAGTAGTAGGATAAATCATGTTAAAGCAGGACATATGACGAAGTTACGACATCCTAGCTGTTTTAAATGTCCGTGGCTAACTAGCTAGCTATCAGGGTGGATCCGAATTGAAGCAATGGAGAAACGGGTGACTGTCGTTCTGTCGCGGCTGCTATAGTCATAAACTCATAATGCAGGTATTTGAACTATATATGAAGCAAACACAGGTACTCGCTGTTCTGGGGACTGAATGCTACTCAAAGAATGAACGGTCATATAAGGGATAAAGAAAGCAGAGAAATTTCAGTAAATAGATAGCAACGAGAAATTAAATCAGAAATCAAAGAATTTTCATTAATTTGCACCAGCAATTAACATTGTAGATTACATTATCAATAATATTCAATTAAGAACAGTATAAACAATCTAGCTACGTAGTCACTAGTACAAAAGTTGACTAATTAATTACACAGTACCACCAAATTAAAATCCAGATATTTAATTTGGCGCCAAACTCATCAATATGTTTACAGTAATAATTCATCCAGGTCAGTTCCCGCCAACCCTAAATCTTGGAGGGTAAAACAGTCATCAAAATTCTCAACGGTCAACAACTCATGGTTACCATCATCATCAACCTGCTGCTGTGATCGTCCCAACGACGTCTGGTAATTTGCCGCATCATCGCTGTCGCCGGATTTCATCATCAAATCATCAACGCTTACGCAGCTACTTTCCACCTCCATGTGATAATCAGTAGTGTTATTTCCCGCCAAAACCCCAATAAGTTGATACTCGTGATGATTATTATGATTTCCAGAAGAAGCCACGTCAGCACCAAAGTCCAACTCCAACCCATCAAAGAAATTATCACTCATATCTGACTCTTCTGTCTTGTTGTTGTTCGTTGTTGTTAGTTTGACGATTCTGATCAATAGTAATACCCACTTCATCAAAATCCAAACATTCAGATTGGCAGTAATTACTCTCCTCATCTTCAGTAATACAGTAATTACCGTTGTTGTTTACACTGTAATTATTATTGCAACCAACAGAAGAAGAAGAAGAGTGTTTGATGAAATTAATCCTGTCAGTCACATGTTGAATCTTACCATCCAAATTACCGACCAACCTGTTCAACTCATCAATACCCAACTCGCTAATCATCGACGAAGAATTAGAATTATTACCCCTGCTGATGAATTCTTGGTTGTTAATAATCGAAGAGGAATTAGAATTATTACCCTTGAATAATTCTTCAAAACCAGGCTGCTTGTTGTTGTTGTTGTTGTTGTTTTTACTGAGGGTAAAAAACCTGTCGAGAATTTGATGAATGGGTTTGGAAAACCAAACATGAGGACGACGAGAATTAGAATCAGGATAGACGATGAGAGCAACATCAACATCACAAAGTACCGAAAGTTCCTTTGATTTCTTGAAGAGCGTGTCTGTTCTTGCACCAAACTTATTCTTCACGACTGCCATTGTTGAATTAGTGTTGAGGGCTGAGTTGTTGTCGTAGAGAGAATAGAGATGAAACGGAATTATTAGCTAAGAACCAGGAGTTGCAGACACTACTACAGTTTGTTCTAGTTCAGTGTTATGTTGTGTTTCTCCTGTCGTACGTATTTATAAACAAAGTTATGGAAAGTTACGGTTATCCCGCGTTTCTGATTTGAACAAGGCTGCTCGATTCATATTATGGAAAGTTATAATCCGTGTTGTTGTTGATTTGAACCAGGCCCATTCTGTTTTATGGAAAGTTATAATTCGTGTTGTTGATTTGAACCAGGCCCAATATAAGCAAAGGTACTGGACGCATTGTCTTTGAGGCCCAGCCCACTCAGGCTTAAATTTGGCGATAATTCTTGGGGCTCCAATTATGCTTTTTTTCTTTTTTGGAGCCATTGTTTTAGGTAAATCAAGATCTTTGTATGCGATATTACCAAAATACCATTGTATTGTTTTTGAAATAATCATGGGGTAATGGGGTACCATTGTATTGCTTAGGGGTGAGCATGAACGGGTACCCGCTCCAAAATCATGGACCCGGACCCGGACCCGTTTCTAACGGGTCCTAAA
>JBBYHQ010000009.1:4829230-4840859 GCA_038382645.1 Spergularia azorica
AATTCTTGGATTTCCAAACATGTGAATTGGGCCAAATCTGGATTTGAGAATCAAATCCAGGTTCCCAAACACTGTCTTATTGAATTGTATAAAAAGAAAGAATTATTAGGTATGATTTTATTGTTTAATTTACAATTAAAAGGGGGGAAATTGAGGAGAGAGAATTTGAAAAGGGAGGGGTTGAATCAACAACCACTAAAAGGAGAGGAAGATTGAAAATGAGCAAACCCCCAACAAATACAAAGAGAAAGATTGGTGAAGATGAAGATGGGGTGAGGATGAAGATGATGAAGATGATGATGGTGGGGAGAGGTATATTGGGTATGGCAATCAGAGAGAAAGAAGTTTAGGCCATTAATTAGTGGGTCCCATCATACTTGACTAACGGGAGTGGATGGAAGTTGGTCTAGACACCAATTTCAGCCAAAAAAAGGTTCAGTCACCAATTTCAAAATTAAACCAAAGTTCAGTCACCAATTACACCCTTAACTCATCCAGGGTTAATAGTTACTCTTGTGAATGCAACCATCATTTATTTTCTGGAGCAAGAGGTCTACCTATTAAATATACTTTAATATATTCGAATTGATATTGCCTACGCGATCGGCGTGTGATGCTGTACTACTGATCGAACAAAACAGAAAACAATATACAACCTTTGCCCCTCAATTATATATGTGATGCCTGGGTGTAATTTTGTGCCATTTCATATGCATCTTAGAATCCAAGGAGCTAGATTTCACTCATTCAAAGAATTCAAGAGCTCTGCATCATCTGAGGACGGCTACATTGATAAGTACGAGTATGAAATATGAATGTATTGATAAATGGAAAAAAAAAAAACATCAAGAATCTAAGAAAATCAATAGATAGAAATAGTAAAAGTCCAAAGAATAAAAGTTAGGAAAATTCTATCATGAACATGCCAAATCTGGATGCCTCAAACGGTGGGCAAACCTAGAGATGATGTTAGCATAGTGTAATTTAATCTAATGAAATTGGAAATATTTGGCATAGATTGCTTCATATTACAGCAAGCATATAACAGACATATTGGTCCACCCCATGCAATAGAAACATTTTCCAAAGCAAAAAACGCAAAGAAACTGACACTGCCATATTATATGGGGTTTACAAATTAATAGCTGTACATGGTTAATACATCAACACATATATATGTTCTCATTACATAGTCTTAGTCAAATTTTGCAAGTACAAATATAATACATAGTCAACTTTATGTGCCATACAGTTATGTTTTGCATGGCACTATATGCTTCTCACATAGTATAATATAAAATAATGGGGCTTGCAAAATTTTGGTTCTTTAATTTTTCATATAGGCTAGCGAATAATATTGTGTAATCAAGGTAGGAGTATATAAGAATTCTAATGTAAGAATTCTATTTTGTTACAAAAATGAGCTATTGAGCCACTAGCATTGCGTGATGAATCCACATGAGTATTCTAGTCCAAGATAACTCTTAGATCGATATAACCCTTAACTACTGGGTTAGTGTTAGACCTCTTAGCATATCATACTCCTTTAAAGGTTTGGACAACTGATTTTGTACTCCCTTCATTTTTTTTTATTCTTTACGCTTGATTTGAATATGTGAGAGGATTTCAAATCAAACGTAAATAACCAAAAAAATGGAGGGAGTAATAGAAACACTTGGAAGTTTAGGGTGATCACTTGGAAAAACATACATCTTCCAAGACACAAATTGTTTCGTATTATTATACATGAAATTTATGGGCATGATTCTTCTCGTTGATTTGACACGCTTTTTGTTCTAGTCAAGTCAGATTGAAAAACAGCTAAACTTAAAATTTGCCTACTTTATGTTTCATATGAATCATTTGGTGGTCTGATATTGATCTATTGGTCGATTCCCCTTGAATAGCTCGAAAGTGGAAAGACAGAATCGAAAGAGAGAAAATGAGAGTTTTTATTTAGATCTTCTCAAATATAACGAAAAAAAAAAAATAATTAAATTGAATTCAAGAAGTATCCTACAAAAAAGGACAAGGAAAAAAGGGGGTGGTCCGAAGTATCCTAGTAGACTAGTAGTAGTATCATAATATTAAGAGGAATTTCGAGTGACGCGGAGGAAGATCGAAGATCCGAGACTGGTCGGTGCAGCTTTTATTCCCCATTTAAGCGAGTCTTGGAACCTGCAATAAAAATCCAAGAACATCATTAATTCTTATTATTCTCAAATTATTAATCAGCTGTCATTTCTTAGCATCTAGTCAGCCTCCCATCATCGTATGTTCATTATTCCCTTCATTTTTATGCTAACTCCTTAATTAATTACTCCGTATTTATATTTTTATTAGTATGGGAAGTACTACTACTAATCTACTTATGCATCATGTGACACAATTAAATTCATGGTTTATTAGATTAATTAATATAAAACACTGTTTGAAATTTTATTAAACCACTTGCGTTACTTTGTCCTTTGACGCGTATATTTTGTGTTGACCATTGTCTTGGACAAGAGATCGATATTCTTGTGTTTCTTATTGACTTTCAACTCATACCATGATAAATTGATAATGGAACTACATGATCGAATATTAGGAATTTGTTGCAAAAGGCATTATTGAATGAAGGGTATTATATATAAATGTACAATGCAGATTTTCTATCTCACTTTCACGTCTCATTCTATGTACCACACCAACTACAAACTTCATCAAGAAGCAGTTTTTAATAAATGATAACTAAGCTCAGATGTTCACAATTTGTAACATTCACCACAATACCACATAGGATAATTTTTTTTTTTTTTTTTTTTTTTTTTTTGCGTGCAGCCACATATGATAACTAAGTTTGTGAAATTGATAATTTTCAATCATCAAAATGGGAGCAAGGGACAATTTATTTATGGAAAATCAAAACACTATCTTAATTTTCAATTCATTGTGGAATTTATGCATGGGGAGGAAATAAAGTCCACATCATAAGCACAAATGAACTTAGTACAAAATCAAATCGATAATACAATGAAGTAACTCTTTAACTGATAATATATGCGGAGTATGATTTAAACCTTTTTCCTCTGAAAAAACTTGTACTTCCCTCAAGTTAAAGACAATAATTTTGAAAACTACTTCCATCAAAAGAAAATAAAAAATTGGAAACAATGCTCGTAAAGATAAAGTTTATGTACCTAGTACTATACCACTATAAGAACAACATAAACATTAGAAATTTTGAAACATTTTAGTTTGTTATTCTATAAAATCACATATTTACAATTTTGAGAAGGAGTTGCCAGTAGGGTCTTATAGGAGAGTAGATGTGAGCTTGATATCTTCAGAAAGTTAGGAGTATTCTTCAATAATATACGAAGCCTAGTACATATTACCATTTTAGTACCATAAATTCACATACATATAGGCTTCGTAAACTCTATAGAAAACAATCTCGTCATCCCTAGTACATATTAACATACATGTATTGAGATAAGTATTACATATGAAGCTTCCAAACAAAGAGAAATTTTACAAATCTAATTCTTATTGTTAGATATTGAATATCTCATTTGAGATATAAATTGAATTTCTCATGTGAGAAATTGACAAGGGTTTGATTTCACATAATTAGAAAGCTGTGGGGGTTGATTACTCCAATCAAAACTTGTGGGGGCTCACATTGCAATAATGATGGTTCTATAGGACGATCCATTAAGTTATATTCAGATTATTTTAGGACTAGTAGTCTATTATTCTAGCTTGATCATCATGACAGGTAGTTTAAACACTCTTTCAATGTGGTCAAGTCGGTGGCGAAGCGAAATAAAGAAGAGTGAATACATACAAGTAGCGTAATAATTAAATTTAACAATTTATGAAAACGGAGAGCATATACAAGAGAACGGTAAATTAAGAAAAAAAAGAGAGGAAGCACATACCAAGAAATAGCTTTCGCCATGTTGTAATGTTTGGAAAGAAATTCCGTACTCGTTGAAAGGGACAGGAAGACCAGAAGAATGCACCAATATTACTTCTTCCCCAAACATTGCCTTCACATCTACTGGACCTTCCGCCATCTGCGTTGCTACTCCGTTTATAAACACTGTTATTATTCCTGCATTTTCATTTTTGTTTTATGCAATCAAAATTACAATTTCATGTCTATAAATTAAACATGACTAATATATCCATGAATCACATTGTTAATTATGACCAAATTAAATTTGCCCTAAATGTTAACTTAGTAGTATGATATAAGGTGAACTGACTTATTTATTTCTATGCATTATTTCATGGTTTAAAGATCGAAATTTGACAAATTAAATATGGAATGCAAACTTAATTGTTTTCTCAAAATTCATCGAACCCAATTTTTTTTGGAATGTACTAAAAATGATAGAGAGGTAGAACCGTAGAAATTGAAATGTAAAATATTTAAGAGTTTGCATGAGAAATTTATAGGTGTCAGTAAAATACATTATATTAAGCTAAACAATGTATGCATGTGAGACGACAGTTGGGAACAACAATGTCTTTGCTTAAATTTGAATTCATCACTAAATCATTTCATTTCCGATTATTTTTTCAAGCGTTATTAATTTTCATTTACTCATCATTTGTTTGTAATTCCTTTCATACTATTGCATAATTACAATAATTACACAAAATGGCCAATTTATTCATGATAAACAGTGAGGGCACTCATGGAAATGAACTAGTTTCTTAATCAAACATCTTAACCATTTAAAAGTGAAGTTCAAATAATGTATATATAGGGTTCAATTTCATTAAATTTGGTATTAGTTATTATGTTCTATTGAACAAAACTTCATTAATTAAAAGTCAATCGACAGTTAAAACACATTAGAGTAGGGCATGAATTTGGTTTCCATGATGCATACCCAATGAAGAACTGATTTTTTTTTAATGAAAACTTTGTATTAAAATATTTCATACATGTAGGTGTATCTTTTTTAACCTTCTTGTGTTTTAATCTACATAGTTTAACAAAAAAATATAGAAATTGTTAGTAAGAGAACAAAAAGAAAAAATTACCTGATTGAAACTCAAGGTTGGAAGGATCAGAAGGGCACAAAATTGGAGTTGGGGAAGAACAAGTAGTAGTAACAGTAGTATTTTGCAAAGGATGATGATGTGGAGAAATAACACTCATCATTTGACCAGAAAATGTGGAAAAGACATCTTCAACCCCAGCAGTAGAAAATAGAGAAGGTGCAAAGCTAGTTACCACACTATTATTACCACCACTTGTGCATTTATTATTATTACTATTACTACTCATCAGCTGCAAGTTACCATACTCATGGTAAAACCCTCCATCACCACCCCCCAACAAAACAGGAGGTGGTGCAGGATTCGAGGCAGACGCGGCCAGGGACGCTTGGAGCTGTCGCTGGCGGCGTCTGGACCGAGACCTACGGTTCTGGAACCAGTAAAACACGTTGGCGTCCCCCACCGCCCCGAATTTTTCAAGGAGCTTTCGAATCCGAACCGTCTCTTCCTTTGGTGGGTTCACCATGCCACTGTTGAAGATTGATTCTAAGATCAAAATCTGTTCTGGTTTTGGTGTCCATCTTGACCTTACTGGCTCTGAAGAATTATTACTGTTTCTCTCTCTACCACTGCTGCTAATACTACTGCTGCTTGAAGAAGAAGAATTACTATTATTACTATTATTAGTAATATTAATATTGGTAATATTATTATTATTGGAGGTGTGGTTGTTTGTAGTTGGATCTTCCATGAAAATAAGAAGGGGGAGGTGGAGGAGTTTTTACTCTAGTTTTGTATGTAGAAGAAGTACTAAACTATGGAATTGAGAAAGCACATGATATGCACAGTACCCTAGTTAGGCTTTGCTTAGTTTAAAGAGTAGTTGTAGTATATATTTTGGAGCCCTATTTATATAGTATCTACCCTTTCTCGCACTAGGATATGTTCTACCTCACTTCACTTAGACCAAATTACCCTCGTTCATTCTCATCGTATCTTTTCTTGTTTTCATACTTAGGGACGGGGTAATACGACTACTCATTTTGGTTTGCCATTGGGCTTTTTTCTCATACCAGGTGAAAGCCCATGCGCTGCACGGAACACTCCATTTCAAGAACCTATTCTTATTTATTAATTAGTTAATCTCAAAATAAATAAATCATGACAACTAATTTATCTTATCTTATACTATATATTAAAAGATGTGTTAGATCCAACAACCACGTTCACCGGCTTCAATTAAGCCATCTCTCATGCCACGTGGCATCCTATTAATAAAGCACAATAAAAAAATTAACCTATTGTCCATTTGCATTTATCTTATCTTATACTATATATTAAAAGATGTGTTAGATGCAACAACCACGTTCACTGGCTTCAATTAGGCCATCTCACATGCCACGTGGCATCCTATTAATAAAGCACGATAAACAAAAAAAAAAACCTATTGTCCATTTGCACTCACCTTAACGCTTTTACTTACACAAATTTTGTACTATCTTCCATAAAATTAACAAATGATATATTTTTTTTTCTTATATACATCTATCTTCATAAATGCGATAATTTAATATGGCAAAACTTAACACGGCAGTTTTTTTTTTTAGTTAAGATGTCTGTTAATCTCATTGTACAGATGATTACTTTATCTTTAGGTAAAACTTTTTTTTTTTTTTTTTTTTTTTTTTTTTTTTTTTGTAAGCATTTTTCACAAAAGTGTTAAACTTGTCGATATATCTTAACCAAAATCGTACTTAACTCTTCAAAAAAATATGGGTGAATGGTTTTTATATTCAAATACATTTTGATACGAACTTAATGATACATGTATCGTAATATTATGATATACATAACCCAAGTTATAAAAGATTATATATATTATGTTTCATGTAGATTGTCGTTTTAATACAAATTGTGTGAGAGTTTAATACTTCAATGTTTTATGCTAGAGTTTTGCAAATATTGGACTATCTCTCTGCATTTCTTCACTACCAGACGCCCTGAATACGCCCCAAACTATTAGCTTTTAAATCACCGGTTTCAATTAGGCCATCTCTCACATGCCACATGACATCCTATTAAAAAAGCACAATAAAAAAAATAATCACTTATTGTTTCCAAATTCAATTATTGTCATTTTGCACTTACCTTAACGCTTTTACATATACATTTTTTGTACTCTCTTCCTAAAAAATTAAGACATGATATTTTTGTTATTTTTTTTTTCTTATATACATCTTTATATCTTCATAAGTGCGATAACTTAATATGGTAAAACTTACAACATACATAAATTTAAATCAACAATCATGACTTATAATCACACATAAAACATTTATAAGCCATAAAACCATAAAATGAATTAACTTTCAGAAATTATAATTCAAAACACCATGAATATAAATGAATTCGAACATGGGTTTTAGGAGTAGAAATTTTACCAAAATGAAGCTAAATTATGGGTAATGAAGGAGGAACATTATTCCGGCATAACTGCTCGGTAACAATGGCGGAACGACAACAACCACACGATAGGGCAAAGGACGTTTTCGTGCGGAAAAACGGGGACGAACAAAGGCGCGCGAGGGAAGGTCGAATGTTGGGAAATTAACGCCAATTTCCCGGTGCAACGGAAGCATCAATCGACAAGTAACAGTAAAAGTAAAATAACAACAAACAATAACACGATGAGACAAGATATTTAGGGACTTAACCCAGGGAAAGCCCTCCAAAACCGGAGGTAAACCCATCAGCCAAACGACTGAAATTCCACTATAAAGTCGGTACAAAGACTGCCCTTCTAAGTTACACACCAATTTAGAACCCTCACAATATAAATAATAGTCAGTTCTAGAGTCAACTATTTAACCCTCTAAGATTGTCCCAATTTCGGAGTCAAATGTGTTTACAATCCTAGTATTTTTCCCTCTTGTGATGCCACCCCACAATTCTCCTTGTGTATGTAAGTGTGTGAGTGTGTGTATTTAACCAAAGGAAATTCATTACTTCATATAGCAACCATCTTTGCCACATGCATGAACCTTGGAATTAATACAACTTAATTATCAATTAAGTTTCTCATACATCTCACGCATGTACCTTTAAGAAACAACCATTCTTAAATTGCCATTAAAAATGCCCTTCGAATTCACATTACAATGTGAACAGTGCACTTGGGATGGAACTTTAATCCGGCCTGACATTCTCCCCATCCATCTCAAGGGAGAAATACTGATCGAGGAACAACCATTGGGCCTTTAGAAAAATTCCAGCTGCACAGTCGAGTTAGTATCCGCTCCTCACCCTAACTCAATACCAAGACCAATTAACTGTGAACAACTGTAGCCGAGTCAACTGCGTCACTTGACTCTGGAGAGGGACCTCCACCCCTCCACCTTATCATAGGCAGGATATTTTCCTTTGCGTCCGTATGCAACCTGGAAACTATTTACCTTCGTAGCCTTCCGCGCTAACGAAACACGTCGATGTCTTCCTTGTTTCCAATTCCTTGAGGTCTTCACGCTATAAGCGTCTAGACGATATAACCCACAATACAACTCCCCCTTCATAAGGACCATGTTACCCTTAGTCACATCAACGACTCCCCCATGAGCATTAAACCCATAACCTTCGGAGTCCAACCGACTAAGTGAGATTAGATTCTTCCACAACTTTGGAACATATGCTACCTTGTCCAAAGCATGCACAACTCCCCCACCAGTTTCGATTTTTACCACCCCAACGCCCATGACATTAACAGTTGAATTATCCGTCAAACTCAACTTACCCGTCATACCTTCATGGGGCTCCATAAAACATTCTTTTCGGGAGCAAACGTGATCAACATAACCCGAATCTAAAACCCATTCTTCCTTGAAAATTGCATCGTTACCTACAATAGTGACTGCAAAGACATCATTATCGTAGCTGAGAGATTTTTCACCATTCTCTCCCCCCTTGAACCAAGTTGGTATCACCTTTTTCCCACTTTGTAGGACAATTCCGCCTAACATGCCCAAGGTCACCACACTTGTAACGCTTCACATCATCGGAAGCGAACCTGGATCGAGACCTGCCATGCTTCGACCCATCCACCCTGTTAAACGATCGACCTCTCCCGCCCCGAGCATGACAATTTACCCCTACAAAATAAATGTCAGACTTTGAGGGGTTCATGCAGAGGCCAGAAGTCTTTAAGAATGTAGAAAATGCCTAAGGATAAGCATGTATTATTTGACTTGCAGAAAATAAGGAGATCATTAGCAAAACATAGGTGGTTGAGCTTAATTTTTCCACATTGAGGCTAAAATCTGAATTCCTTTCTTTCTCCCACCACTATGAGTATTCTTGTGAGGTACTCCATGCAGATTGTAAAAGGAGGAGTGATAGTCAGTCACCTTGTCTTAAACCTCTCTTCCCTTTGAAAAAACCAAAATTTCCCCCATCGAGTGATAGTGTATAAGATGGAGTACACAAACATTGCATAATCAGTTTTATCATCTTCCGAGGGAACTTCATAGCTTCCATCATCTTCTCCACTAATTTCCATTCCACTGTTTCATATGCTTTCCTCTAATCCACTTTGAGTAGGCATCTAGGAGAAGTGGACTTTCTGCTGTACTTCCTGACCATATATTGACGTATCATTATATTCTCCATTATGTCTCTATCTTTAATAAAAGCACCTTGGTTATCACTGATCAGCTCAGGAAGTGCTTCTCCCAATCTGTTGCAAATAATATTGGAGATGCATTTATAAATTGTGTTGCAGCATGCTATTGGTCGAAATTCCAATACAGTTGTAGGTTGGGTGACTTTTGGAATCAGAGTAAGAACTGTATTGTTCAGTTGTTTCAGCAGCTTGTCATTTTCAAAGAAATCAATGATTGCCTCACAAATCTCATCACCCAAGATGTGCCATGTATCTTTGTAAAACTGGCTAGAATAGCCGTCTGGTCTAGGACTTTTATTTCCTGGGATGTCAAACATTGTTCTTCTTATCTCCTATTTGATAAATGGCCTCATTATTTTAGCTCCCATCTCCTCAGTTACCACTCTGCCTTTCCTAACTGTAGGGATATGTACCTCATTACAGCATGTTTCCTGGCCCAACAGTTGATTGTAGAACTCTAAGAAAGCTGCTTGAATCCCATCATCATCACTTCTCTCTTTTCCTTCTAAATCTTTAATGATATTAACAACATTCTTGATTCTCCTTGCTCTTATAGAGCAGTGAAAATATCCAGTATTTATATATGATCTCCCTTTTTCAGCCAATCTGCTTTACATTTTTGTCTAAGAAAACTTTATTTCCTTCTGAGAAGAATCCTATACTCTTGAGCTATTTGTAGCTCATTGGCTTTGATTTGCTCATTGTTAGAGTCTTCTTGCATTAACTTCTGAATCTCCATCAACTCAAAGTATTTCCTTGCTTCCTCTTTCTTATCAATATTAGAGAGTTTGCCTTTGTTTAGGGTTTTCAAAGGTCTTTTTAGCAAACTTTAATTTGCTTCTGCACCATCCTAAACATTGGTGATTCTCTAATTATAGCATTCCAGCCTTTTTAACTATCTGCTCAAACTCCTCACATTGACTCCACATGTTAAAGTACTTGAAGCTAGATTTTCCACTTCTCTTTGCATTCTGGAGGCTGATTATGCAAGGGCTATGGTCATACAGCCTTTCCGGATGAAAACATGCACTACTATCAGGATAAACCATGATCCAAACATCAGAAAAAAAAGGATCTAGGAGAATGCTTGCTCTCCAAGCTACCAAAAAACTCACTTCACCTCTAATAAAAAAAGCTTAATCCTATGGCAAAAACTCGTAATCGATCTAAACTATATACACAAAATAATTCTGCACAAAATTCTGCACACGTTGATGGTCATCTTAATGGGAACAAGGGAGTATCTGAGCTGGGCAATAACTCTGAGCTTGTGATGGACACGGAAATGGCGGCTCCAGGTGAGAACTCTCCGAAGTTAGCAACCTTCGCTGATTATCTTGCTGCAGCTAAGGGCACCACTGGAAATGTAAGTTCTACAAATTCCGTGAACAATTTGAATTTTAATTATGCAATTAATGATTCTGGGAAACCTGTCACTGAAGAAAAATCTGCAACAACTAGGAATGATAATCAGAAAGGGGGGAAAACTTATAGTAACATAATTCCTCAAAAAGCTGGTATGCAATTGGATTTTGTACCGACTGATGATGTAATGGGAGTGCGAATTGAATTGGATGACATTGCTGAGGAGCTGAAATATTGGGAGAATACTCTAGTTGGACAAGTAATTGGAGCTAGACCTAAAGAACATAACCTAAGTGAATATGCCCAGAAACATTGGAATTTTGCCAAAGCTCCGATTATCCAATACTTCAAGAAGGGCTGGTTCTTCTTTAAGTTTGATAGTAGGGAGGACATGGAGGGTGTTTTGAAAGGTGGGCCGTGGCACTATGGAGAATGTGCTCTAATCTTGAAGGTTTGGGCACCATTGTTTAGCCAAGAGATGGAGAAGACATCCAAAGTTCAAGTGTGGGTCCTATTTCCAGATTTGGAACCCCATTTCTGGTCCCAAAAGGCGCTGAGCAAGATTGCTAGTTCAATTGGGAAGCCTTTGTT
>JBBYHQ010000009.1:4857060-4872168 GCA_038382645.1 Spergularia azorica
TGAAGGAGGCGAAAATGGTGCTTTTCGAAATGCAGGAGAAAGGGTGTAGTCCTAGTTTAGTAACTTATAATGTACTTATTAATGGTTTATGTAGAGCTGGGGTCTTGGATGAAGCTTTGATGCTTAAGGAATCCATGGCTGAGAGCAGCTTGGTTCCGGATAGTTATACTTACTCTATACTAGTTGACGGGTTTTGTAAGAATAGGAGGCCTCAGGAAGCAAGACAGCTATTGGATGAAATGGTTGAACGGGGTTTGAAGCCTAATCATGTTACTTATACGTCTTTGATAGATGGGTTCATGAGGCTTGGCGATGTGGCCGAAGCTCTCAGAATCAAGGATGAGATAACTAGTCATGGGGTTAAGCTATTTTTTGTAACATATGCTGCAATAATTAGTGGTATTTGTAGGAGTGGCGACTTGGAGAAGGGAAAAGATCTCTTGGAGGAGATGATTGGGTTGGGATTGAATCCTAATGCGCAGATATACAGCTATTTGATTGAAGGATACTGCGGTAGGAATAATATGGACAAAGCCTATGAGTTGCTTGATGAGATGAAAAGAAGGAACTTGTTTCCTACAATATTCACATTCAATGCAATTATCAGTGCTCTGTGTCATGCTAGAAATCTCGAATCTGCTTATAGTGTTCTAAAACAAATGGTAGGATATAATGTAAAGCCTAATGTGCTTACCTACACGACTTTAATCAAGGGATATATTAGTGGAGGTAAATTGAGGGAGGGAACTAATATTTTTGAAGAAATGAAAGAAAAAGGTACTGTTCCGGATGTCTTTTGTTACAACTCTCTCATAATGGGTCTCTGCAAGGCCGGGCAAATGGAGGAAGCACAGACTTTTTTGGATGAGATGGTGGAGAGAGGATTAAAGCCAGATGCATATACTTACGGGGCGTTCATTCACGGATACTGTAGTGCCGGGGAGATGAGTACTGCCAGTAGGTATCTGAATGATATGTCAAGCTCTGGTATCAAACCGAATGATGTTATCTTTGCTGCTTTTATTGATGGACATTGCAAGAAAGGGAATATGGATAAGGCTTTCTCAACATTTGACGATATGCTTAGTCAGGCAGTTCTCCCTGAATTACTTGCCTATAGTGTGCTCATCCATGCTCTCTCCAAGAATGGAATGATGCAAGAAGCAGTACAGGTATTTGTGAAACTTAGGGCCAAGGGTCTCGTTCCTGATGTATATACTTACAGTTCACTTATCTCAGGATACTCTAAGCAAGGTGATATGACAAAGGCTCTTGAATTACTTGAAGAGATGAAGCAGGAAGGTGTTCTGCCAAATATTGTTACTTATAATAGCTTGATTAATGGACTATGCAAATCTGGTCAAGTGGAGAGGGCGCAACAATTTTTTGATCAGATAACTGCAATGGGACTAGCACCGAATAATGTGACTTATGCTACGATTATAGATGGTTATTGCAAATGTAAAAGCTTAGTGGAGGCATTTAGGTTGTTTGATGAAATGGTATCAAAAGGTCTTCGATGTGACAGCTTCGTTTATAATTCCCTTATTGACGGCTGCTCCAGAGAAGGAAATATGGAGAAGGCGCAGTCTTTATTTCAAGAAATGCTGCAGAAGGGTCTCGCTTCAGTACATACTTTCAACATTTTAATCGATGGATATTGCAAGTCAAATAACTGGATTGAAGCAAATATGCATTTGCAAGACATGATGGAGTTAAAAGTTTCACCCAGCAATGTAACGTTTACAATTTTGATTGATCATCTTTGTAAGAAAGGAATGATGGAAGATGCTGAAGGTCTTTTGTTCGAGATGGAAAACAGGAATGTAAAACCAACTATCATTACTTATGCCTCGCTCTTGGATGGATACAGCAGAATAGGTAATGGTTTGAAGATGGTTTCTCTTTTCAGTGACTTATTGACCAAGGGATTTGAGCCTGATGAAGAAATCTATTCGCTTATGGTCGACATGTATCGCAGAGAAGGAAATTGGATGGCAGTACTTCAGATGTTTGATGACATATCTTTGAAGGGGTTGACCTTGAAGCCAACTGTATTTAATGCTTTAATAGAAATGTTATGCCAGGAGGACCACTTCTCCGAAGTATTAGATTTACTTGTCAATATGGGTAATCAAGGCCTCATGCTTAGTTCGAGTACTTGCACCAACTTAGTGCATCCTTTTTTCCAATCCAGACATTCAGAGAAAGGAGCTCAGATTCTTAAGATTATGACAAGCTATAGATGGGTTTCAAGCACTAGTATTTTAAGTGAGTTCCATGATATTCAAACTGAACGGAATACGGAGAGTTCTGACAGTATCTCTCCCAAGCCATTGTATGTTGCTTATGAGGCAGAAGTTTGATTACAAAATAAGTCAGCTTGTCATTCCCTTGCTGCTTGTAGCCACTGCTTCAAAGGAACTCCCAAAGTAAACGTAAGTTAGCTATCATCTTTTTTTCAACTTAGTTATTTAATTGTCCCTTAAAATCTGCAATCTGCTCCCTATATCCATTTTCATTAGACAACGGTTCACTCTGTCATGGTGAGTGGTAAACATCTATTTGTATATTGTGCAGAAGGTGTTCCTGAATGTTGCTTGTTCATAAAATGTGGTTGATAAAGAAACTTAGCACCGATATAAGTTTTTTCCCGATATCATTTATAACTAGTATCATCCCTTATGCGCTTTTAGTATTACATGATAAATAGGGGGAAGGGTAAAGGTTTTGTTCGCTCACCGGAAAGTATTATGAGAGAATCCCTTGAGCAAGAGTTGTATGAGGTAATTTGCCTATGTTTCTAATACCACCTTGGAAGGTCTGCAATATTTGATTTTACTAATGGGTAAAGAAAAGCAAAGGATTGCAAGTTTCTATTGTGGTCTTCATTACTATTAGGAAAACCCCCACCAAAAGTATGCGCTATATACTTTTGCCTTGCCCTCACCAAGTTAGCCTCTGATGTATGTGGCGCATCTTCCCGGCTGTTAATATTGACGTTTTATCTCTGTTAAATAGGCCGTGTTTTCTGAATGGAGGTTTGCACCATTGACAGTACTTAGAGAAATCATATAAGATTTTTCACAATCAAGGTTACTGGGAAAACAATTTAGATTTGGGAATGGGAATGCATTGAGAAAGCATTGCTCTAGTGTGACTCGCTGCGTGAATTTTCTTTGGGGAAGGGTGATTTACTTGCCCACTTTATGCGCAATAGCAGTGGCTGTGTTTAGTGAAATCCTTAACATGTTAGCTCCTTCATAAGGATGCCTTCCCCTTGTTATTTGTTTTCTCTTGAATTTACTAATACAATTCTCTTTCCTATAACAAAAAATGTTTGATTGCTCTGGTGACTAAGCTCCATCACTTTGAAGGGTCTTTAAACTTGTAAAAATAGAGAATTCAAATATAACAGTGCTGGTCGAAAATCAGTAATTGAGTTCCATGTATTTATCATTGAGGTCCATGTTGCATTATAAGCTTAGTGGAAAACAATAAACACTTTTTTTTTTATGAGGGGTGGAATGCTTTTTCGGTCCACCAATCAAGACTGGAAATCGTTGAATTTCGTTCAAGCTTTGCTAAATGTGTTACTTATTTTTTTTCTTAACATCTTTGGAACTTCAAGCTGACTGAGAGAATGCAGGTACATATCTTGTTGTGTAAAACACAACCAACTCACTGCTGTTTCAGGGGAGATTTTGGAAAGCATTGCTATGGAGATGTTGCTTTGCAGATGCTGCTGGAACTCTGGAAAGAGAGAAGAAAATGTTGATCCTTTGGTATATGCTTTTGGTGGTATGTCATTCTCCCTTACCCTTCTGTTACACTTAATATTGAATGGATAACCACAACATTACCTCAGTGCCTAAAGGCTGGATCGGATATACTCAGCCCATCGAGAGGCTGTTTCTGGATGACACATGATGAAAATTGCGTTGAATCACACCGCCCTACGGCTACTTCATAATACAAGAAGCCTAGACAACACTATAAACTATAAAGCGGAACATGTGAGGAAACAAATTGTGGCAATGAACAATGTTTTGTTTTCTTTTTTGGGTTCTTGTAGAATATTACATTTCCTCTAAGTCCAAATTGTGGTCATAGCCTATTCAGTAAGAGAAGTAATATATTAGGAGTAGTGTACTAGTGTTTAATACAAAGATGCATTACACAACAATCAGGATGACACAAGGTTACTTTTTGGTGTAATAGTAGCACATGTAATATTAGCGTACCTACAATTAGAAGTAGGAACAAAGATCATCTATAAGAGAGTTATGCAAATGTAATACACATCTAGTGATGACAGTACAGAATATTTGATTACGATGTTAGTGAAATGAGCTAAAATGGAATGCGGAAAGAACAAGAGGGGACTACTATAATATGGCTAAGAACTATTTGAAGGACAACACTTTGCCTAGACTTAGACTCAGTTCTATAGATGAAATTGTGAAACGGACTTTGGGGATCGAGGTGGTGAAGATGGCAACACATTAGCTCTTAAAACCCCTTTGGTAGAGAGGAATTGGATGAAAAGAGATGAAAGGAAGAGAGAAGAAAGGAAAGGGAAAGAAGAGAAAGGATAGGAATTACCGTTTTGTTGTTTGGTTTATAATCTGATGGAAGTGGAAGGAAAGTGTGTGTTTTCATGTTTTTATTTCTTTCCATCCGATTCCCGCCGTTTTGGGAGGAAAGGAACGGGTAATTTAATGAAGATTCATTTCCTTTATTTTCTTTCCACTTCTCATGCCAGTTTACAAACCAAACATTGGAAAGCTAAAACGTTCATTTCCTTTATTTTCTCTTTCAACCAATTCTTCTCTACCAAACAAGCTGGAAGTAAAGACTACGAAGTCGACTACTCATCAAGGATTGTCCCTTGCATTTTATATCAAAGACCTGTATGTTTATGTTATGTTAGACTAGCATAGTCTGGAAAAAAGAAAGTAAATGAGTACATGGTGAGAAGCTGAGTGAGACCAGGCTCCCATTGCTTGACATCACCCTCTGTTAGGTTTTACAGTAGCTGTGTTACATTTTATGATTTTAGGGTGACCTGATCAGAGTAAACTTCACTATGTACAACTCACTCTGAAGCTTAATGACTCACATAAAATCTACTCCCTCCGTCCCAGCTCAAACGCCCCATATTCCATTTCGAGACGTCCCACCTCAATCATCCCATCTATTTTGGGACATATTTCTCTCTCCTACTTTTATTAAATTATTACATCCTCTCTCACTTTATCTCTCCCACTTTTATTAAACCCCACATTCTCTCTCCACCTTTTTCTTAATATTACCCCACTCCACTTATTATATCAATTTTTCTTATTCCACTACAAAAACGTCTTGGGGCGTTTGAGCTGGGACGGAGGGAGTAGTTTTTACAAAAAAAAAAAAAAAAAAAAAAAAAAAAAAAAAAGGCTTTGACCATAACCAAGGAGTATATTTTGTTCCTAAAATTTATAGAGATCTGTAACCGTGTGCAACTCAGTAAGTCCTTAATCAAAATTGTTGCAAATTACTTGAAGGACTTTTGAAGGCACTCTACAATTCTACATGGAGTCAGCTAGTCAGTTCCATAAATTCTGGACTGAATAGATGTCATGTTCTAAGAAACCTCGACATTGCTAGATATATTCGTCTTCTATCTGCTTTTCCTGCAATTTGTGACTATCATTGTCTTGCTAGTTGCCGTCAAAATACCCAGTTGTTACCTTTTAACATGCTAACGACCAAGACATTTGGAGTACAATGCAATCATCCCTATTATGTTCCTATGCACTTCAAGCAGATATACTTGCACAACACCTGAAGGGAAACTTTTGGGGCTTTAGTGGATGTGTGTATCTGGAATCTACAATTCGGATATTCTAGGACTGAAAGTTTTCTGCTTGGTCTAGATTTGAGATGTTATACTTATGTATGTGAAAAAAGAAAGAAAATTGAGTCAGACTGGTTCTTGCTGCAAAGATTGCCAAGGTTATTACATGTCCTACAGAGGATGGGTGTCAGGTTAATGTAGATAGAGACATAAGAACCTTGCAGTACCAGGAATAGGACATACCTTCCGTATCAGCAATGTTGCCTCAATTCGGCTTATTTAAGATGGGTGTATGTATGTTGGATGTGATTGAGTCCAGTTTCAAACATTTTGATGTTAAACTAACATGTGTGTATCAACTCCGTGTGAAGGCTTTTGCAGGAACACCACCTTGCTTGTGTTGAACACTAGGAGCTCAAACTTCCAGTTTTCTCTCGATCAAAAGACTACAAATAGCAAACTCATCATTAGAGAGACCGTTCAAGAGATAGGTGTCTTGTTCCCCTATAAGAGGTATGAGATTTGAGCTACACATTATGGTAGGGGTGGTCTTAGGAGATACTATCTTTTTAGGTCCTGATAGCTTCGTCTATTTGTAGGTTCTATAGAGAACTTCTTGTTCTCTGATGTTGTGTCATTTTCTTTTCTTATTAATAATAATTTTTCTTATTAAAGTAGGAAACATAACATTAGCATCATGGACGTCCTCACAAAAATGGGGTAGGGGCCTTTTTTAAAAAGATCAATTTTCTGTTTAGAAGTCTTCGTCTTTGAAGATTAGTATGATCAACATAGTCTATCAAAGTCTAACACTGTAACACATGGCAGTAATAGGGAACATCTACTAGTATGTTTTATCGTTGACTTCTGATGTTTCAGGTTCAAATTGAACAAGACGACACCAATTTATCTGATGGGGATTTGTTGGAACAGGTATTTTTTTATTCTCGGAAGTCTTGGTGGATGTTGTGATACTGTTTTGACCTAAAGGTTTCATCGCTGGGAAGCGTCTTTGCTCTTATATGGTATCACACCTTGGCAAATTTTATGATAGGTAGCAATAAGCTCTCTGATACCACTTGCCAGTCTTTGAGTACAATTCTTGGCCTTATGCTTATATGACACACACAAGACGGATACAGAGGACGACTCATGTTAGCCGACCCCAAATCATTTTGGGAATAAGGCTTGGTTGTTGTTGTTGTTGTTGTTGTTGTTGTATGCTTGTCATACTAGTGCTGGCAGCAGTCACAGTTTTCCACGTTTCCTGTTACACTGTAGGTGTGTCAACTTTCGAACATTAAAATGTAAGGGTGATGGTACAATGGGATATGAGTTCTCTAGGATGCTCTCTGTGGTGTTGAATTATGTTTACTTCGGTAAAAGATACTTGAATTTTGGTTAAGGAAGCATAATTCGCACTTCTCCTTTCCAGTTATACTGAGAGGAGAGTATTCATTACCGTGATTACACAATAGTAGACGATTGGAAGGTTGAGACGTTATACGATTAAGGAGTCTAACATCTCTACCATGGTAGATGTACATCTAATAGTCATGATGTTTTTTCTGTCCACCCTGTTTCTATCGCCTTCCTGCAATTTCCCGTGAACACCCCTCGATATATTCATGAATGTCTATTTTAGCCGCTGCGGGCTGTTCTTCTAATAGTCATGATTATATTTATTTTTATTTTTTATTTTTTTGGGGGGGGGGGTCATTCACAATACGAAAGGTAATAGATGATCTACTATGACCAGGAAACATTACTGAAGTAGCATCGAGGCTAAAATAGAAATTAAGCTGTCAAGCTGGCTGAAAGAGTCTAGAGTTCTACGTTACTCCTTACGTTGTTCAGGTAAAGAGGCATTGTTAGGTCCCTACGTTATAAATATTGGGTTGTTTATTTGATGCATCAAAATGATTTTACAGCAGCTTATTGATTCATATATAGGTACATTGATTCTTATCATCTTTCTGTAATGTGTTTGTTTTCATCTACTAATTTAATTTTGTTTGATTGTTTAGATTGTTTGATTGCAAGAATTTTGAACCTAGTCCCATGCATCATGATCATGAGGCCGCTCCTTGGTGATATATTCTTCTTTTTTTTTCACTCTCTCTCTATATGTTTGCTTCTCCTTAAGCTATTCTAATCTATTTGTTCCTGATCTTGTCTTACCTTTCTTTTATTTCATGGTCTTGTCAATTTTTTATATTATAGAGCGACTATTTTCACTTCCTATAATCCTTCTATCTGCTATACCTTCCCCTCCCACAATTCATCCATCTCTCTCCAATTCTACAAACAACTTAAGTTTATATATGATTGTTCGACTTATTGCCTACATGCAGTTCTGCTAAGTTTGAGGTTGACACTGCAACTTTGGAAGACAACGATAAAATTTGTTGTGAAATGGCTAGCTAAGCTCTGCAGCATCACCAAGAGAAGAAGGTCTACTTGCTATACATGTAACTTTTACTTTACTACGTACATACTCGTCTTGTTTAATTATTTGTCATCTTTCTTCCCTTATTAAAATTGTTATCTGTTCCCTATTTTTCATGATTAGGGCGTTGATTATGAATTAGTCGAGATTAAGTCTCGCGATTGTGTGTTGCGCCCCCACTTGAACTGCTGGATCTTTCATCTCTCCCTTGAAGCTAAGCCCAAAGATGGTGATGCTCCTAATCCACCACAGCTCTTTTTTGCTGAAGTGTATCTGCTATGCCGCAACGTTTACAGTGAGTACGTGGCGAAGATTTGTGAGATGTTATATACATCCAGCCCAGGTACAAGTGCTTCTTTAATCCTGGTAGTGTAAAAATCACTACCCTCGTCTTTATATCCAGTTGGGCACTTGTGTCAATTCATGATCCTTATGGGTGGTACAACTATGGATATCTTTATAATAATCCTAATTGCTTTGTTAGATGTCATTGCTGAATGCTCTCTTTGTGAGGATATGCTTCACCCAAAAGGTTTCGAGTTTTTACGCGGTCTTCCAAAAAATGCTTGTTAAGTCTTTTTGTGGATCATCTGATGAAGGACGTGGTGTTGATGGTTGGGGTACTCCTAGTGATTGGTTGGTCATGCAAAGTCTTTTTATTGCAATCGATGGATTGTTGTAGTGAGAGTAGATGTGAGCATAAATTGCTCTACTAAGTCTTGTCACTCACCGGGTTTGTGTGATGTTTGCTATAATAAATATGAAAATTTTGCCGAGCTATATTCTAACTAAGTCAGTGGGCGTGACCGTATAATTTTTCAAGTGACAAGAGTGCTCATTCGGTAATAAAATAAGTTGTTAGATAGATGTTCTATCTTCCGATTATTGTTACATATAGATAGATTAGATCATCAGAGCATAAGATTGGGGTATAATGGTATAGCGAAGAAGGCACAGTTTTGAGGGAGGAAAGTCTTGTGCAATGAGTCACACCCACACAAGTTATTTGGATATCGTCGAGCCGTTAGAAAATGAAGATACTTGAGCTCAACAGTCGACTTGATCGGCTTATCAACGTCAATTGAAATTTAATTCCCATATAATCTTTGTACAATCATCATAAATTAAGAGTTTTGAATTGAAGATTGAAATAATATTTCTTGACATTTAGATAGAAAGAAGAACAAAATAAGATATTCATCAACCGAAAGTTTTTTTTTTTACTCTTCAAAACTTCGTTTTTAATCAAAACGTCGGTGAGTCTTCTTGTGGATCGTCTGATGAAGGAAGGGATCCTGATTATTGGGGTGTTCCTAGTGATGGACTGTATTAAGTGATGAATTTGGGAAAATTTTGTGTAGGAGAATTCAATGTAATCTCCATTGTTTCTTATTATTTCATCATAAGAAACAATCATACGGAGTATTACATTTTCCTACTTATATAGAAGAGTGCAACTTATTACAATGAGAGTTAGTTACGCTGCACACTTCTCTAGGTAGTTATAACCTCCTTGAGTTAGCATCCAGTCAGCATTGACCGCCTTGTAACGGCTTTGACTCTAACAACCTCCATCCGCTCCTCTGTTCTGAGTAATATCTAGCTGGTGTGTTGATGCTCGACTTGATGCAGGCTGTATCATCATTATCACCTACAGACTGGGTATGGGAAGTCTCTGTATTGTGCCGTTAATGCAACTGTTGTAATAGAAGTAGCTATGGGGTAGGATTGCATGCGTTAACTTCTCGCTTATACTTGAGGTGTCATATCTGAAAATCAGTTTATTGTTATTTGCTATGAGAATATGGAATTACCTATACATACATCATTCAATCCAAAAATCACAACATCTTTCGGGATTATTTAGCAAGGTAATGCACTGATGCATATGCTATGGCCCAACAAGCGTGCAGTAGTGCTCTTACTATTTGCTTTTATTCCTATGCAGGATCTTGTTGATTCAGTCAGCATGGAGATCAATCCAGATGCTCTTGGTGCCAGAAATTTTCACCTTAGGAATGGCCAAGTTTGATTTTTTTGCTACACAAATATGCCATTGTGCAGAAATTCTAGCAGTTAATGATTTCGATTTCTCGTGTACAGATAGATACTTACTACACACTCTGCACTTCTATTTGGTTTATATATTAGTTCTTTAAAGCTTCTTTCCTCATTGCGGGTGGTTGATTTACATATGTAAAGCGTCTATTGGGCTTTGACAGTTCCCTTTCAATGGAGAGGGTTAATTGAGTTTATGAGTTAAAAGACTATAAATCTTGCTTTATTTTTGGCTTTAACAAGTCTCAAAATTTCCGCATTGTGTTTTGTCTATATTGCCCAAGGGGATTGATTGTCTAAGACTGACCTGCAATGAGGCAGTAATGAGAACTGAGAAGCATTTGCTGATGAACACTCTTCATGAAATTGAGTTGTATCCAGATGACAGGGACCTAACGAGAGATCTTTTGCCTTAGAAATCAGTCACTGGAACATCCTGCCTGTATCCATTGATGAAGTGATCGAGCTTGATTGCTTAGTGGACCAATGTAGCGTATGGAATTCAACATGAAACATCTGTTGCTAGTTTGTGCTGTATGTAGGATTACTGGGATTCAGTCGCGGCCAACAGCTTTTCAGTAATCCATTGATGTGACTGAACAGGTATGGCCATTTGGTACTTCTTTCATCTAAAATGTAAATTGTCTTCGCTTTGAGGTTAAGTTATGATACTTTATTTTCCTTGAAATGTATATTTGTCATCCTCCATTGGGTTTGTATGAAAATATAATTTCATAACATTATATACTTGGACAACTCGAGGAAGCAGTTTCAGAAGGGGCAACCTGATGCAAACCCTGATGACAGCAGCCTCGACACTGTCAATGAGGACGATGATGAGGATCCAGATCTTATAGATGGCAAAACCTTTGAATCAATCGCTGTGGAATGCCAGAAGTCTTGAGCTAATCAGTGATTTTGCTTGTCATGCGTTGTAATGTTGATATTTCTGCACTCTCGCCTGTTGTATTTTGTTTATTTCACTTGATATTTAAGTGATTTTGTACTCACAACATTTGTCATTAGCTCAATGAATGTATCATGATTTGAGGGCTGGGCAGAAATTAAAGGATAACAGTGTTGCTCGGTACAGTACTACAATCGTACGGCAAATGCCAAGCCCAAGCCTAATATGATGATTTAGCTATATGATGCCGCAGCAATTGATATCAAAGTTTCCGACTAATTAAAGTTTGGAAAACTAGTCACAGAAATCAATTAAAGATGCTTCTCTCCTCCGGCTGAAGTAGGGCGTTACGGCTTCGAATGTGGTGAGGGGCGGCCGATATCTGTGATGAGCTGTCGATTTGCCGCCGGTTTCAACGTCCTCGCCTCCACGCTCCCCCTCATCTCCTCTATTTTCTCCTTTATTTCTCTCTCTCCTCTTTTTTCTCACTCCCTCCTCCCCTTCCAATGGCGCTCGTCTGGGTAGGCACAAGGATGGTACAGTGGGGGGCCGGGGTTGGGTGCCGGTGGAGGTCGGGGTTGAGTGGCAGCGGGAAGGGTTGGGACAGGGGAGTGAGGGGGGAAGTGTGAGAAAAGTTTGGGGGGTTTGAGTCTTTGACAATATTGTTTGGCATTTTTCTTTTCTTTTTGTGATTTTTTATTAGATAAATAGTTAATAGTGTAAATTAATCTCTAAATATTATAATAGGCTAACGGTGTTAAGTTTTCGTTACACATTTTGGCAAAATGCAAATCTCAGGGTTACCACAGGAATTTCGGAAACCTCAGGATTACCACAGATAAAGTCTGGAACCTCATGGGTACCTTGAATAATATCCCATACTAAAATCAATGTTATTTCCTCCATTGTCGAACTACGGCATGTCACATTGGTCTCCAATATGTGGGCCAAAGACTGTTGCCGCATCTCGAATAGGTTTCACACCAACTGGGGTTCCTCCAGTTCACCAATAACTATAACTGCGTGAACATGGAGGAGCATTGTAGGAGTGAAAAGAGTGTTGGAAGAGGGATGTAGATGGCTAAGTGGAGATGGTAGGTCGGTGAAGGTGGGGCGATCAATGGACATGTAGAGTTCTGTCTTTTAAGATCATTTCTCCAGGTGTGTCTTTTAAGATTATTTCTCCTTGCACTGGAGAAACGGATACTCGGATCCATGAGTGGAAAGATCATGACTTGCGATGCTAGAATAGCAAGGTAGTGCGAAGCCGATTCTTGGAGTTTGAACCCCGGAAGATTTTAAATATCCCCATAGTGAACGTAGATGGGGAAATTCCGGGTGAGTCAGCGTCAAGTGTGGAGTTGTGGTTCGTGGAGAATAGGGTGATGTGAGGCTAGTTGGGTGTAGGAAGATTTTGCAGTTTTGGAATTAGGAGGTAGTTGAAACGAAAACAACCTTATTTGGCCTACAGATTGTCTGGCAACAAGGATCGGAAAATGTTGTTTTGGAATCGAATTCGGTTCCGTTAGTGAACGCGCTCAAGTCCAAATTTTTTTGGCTTCTAACCATTTTAGTTTTGGTGGTTTAGAAGTCTTTGATTTTATTTTTAATTGTTTTCGTTCCATGGATTTTAGTCATGTACGTCGATCTGGAAATCGCAGCTCTCTCTTCTAGGCCCTTGTTAGTATGTACTCTGCCATAGATGGGTAGATACTAGATAGTGGTCTGGAGTTTGTACTTGACATTGCGGCCTCGTAATTCTTTGATGCTATTATAGTTGGTCACTCTCATAGATGAAATCGTTAAACAAATTAAAGACAAACAATTATGTGCTAAATAACCAAGCTACAATTAGGTCATGTTTTCTGGGTTTCTTGCTACCTAAGTTATTCGTCCACATTGTTGGCGAGGTTCTTAAATAGTCTTAGAAAATTCTTATAGCTCTTAATCCTCAAAGCCAAACCGCATTAATCAAACTATTAAGGAAAAAAAAAACGAACTTTGATAAATGGACGTAGCTTAAAGGTAAATGATTTTAAAAAAAATATATAGATCTCAAGTTTTAACAATTCTAGAGTCTACGTTTTAAGTTTCATATATTTTACGTAAATGATCCAAAAAATAAACTTAAGATTACAATATTAATTAACAACAAAAAACACAAGAGTATAATACAATGGTGGATACATGAGTGATGAGAGCTAATAAAAAAGTCATTAAATCTTACAATGCTCTAATAAGAAATTTTTTGGCTCCATTCGCATAATATCTCTTCCTTCAACTCATTCTATCAATTTAAATAAATTATTAGAAATGTTTGAAAATCATGTTATCTCTTATAGTACATACCCAGTGATTGTCCACAATGGAAATTCAAACACATTCTTGATCGAAATTTATATGGGACGTAGACTCGTAGAGTGAATTAAGGTAATACTACAAAATTTTACAAACTTTGACCTATGAACAAATTTCGACATCCAGTTTGTTGTCAAAAAATCCAGTCCCCGTACCCTCGTATCTATATAACATTCGAGGGAGATTTACAATTTCCGGTGACTTGCCTAATATACTGACTGCTAATTAATGACAGATTTCGTATTCCATACATCATATGAGTATATGACCATCAGAAGGAATGAAATAATCAACAAATGAAGAATAGATGGGTAAAAAAGAGAAAACTATGACACATTCTCTATTTTCAGTGAAGCTCCGTCCTATGGACTAGGCTTCCTGAAAACATACCAACTTTTCATGTAAGACTGCCAAGATTATGTGAACAACGAACATTTTTACAATCCAGTTACGCTGCACAAGCTTCACGAGAGGAGACAACATGGTGCACCCCTTCACTTAGCTTACAAGGCTATTCTATTATCAATCTCTATCCTTTGTGATGTTATCTGCAGTTATCTCTCAGGAGTGCCAAAAGCTCACCATCTTTCACGCCCAAATCTATAGCTAGCTGCATTGCAGATTTACCTTTGAGGTCCACCGCTTTTGCACTAGCTCCCCTGTAAGAAACGTGAAGCTAATTATCGTTGTGCTACTGAGAAAGATAATATTCTTCAGGATATTGCCTTTAACAATATAGGCCTGCATTCTATTTGAGACATCATGAAATTTCCAATGAATAGAATTAACAGTTGATATTCCTCGGCATCTATCCCAGCTGTTACTATACTCTGCGAAAATTAAAGCTGTGGGTAGAGTCTGTATTAGTGTATTGTCTAAATTAGTAAACTTCATGGTTTGGGCTGATGTGACATACATCATGGGAGAATCCACCCCAAGACCTAGCGCCAAGGTGTAAGAGCTCATTCCTAGAGAAAACTTAGACGGTTACACCAAGCATCGTATTTGATCGATGTGGGATTCAAGTCTAATACCTTGCAATGGGACTTAACATGATCTGGCCAACTAATCAAATTTCAATAGGAAGTTGATGCCAAACGGAAGACTAGCATTTTGAAAGCCAGCAACTTGTAAATGGCTGTATACTGTTCCTGAAGTTCTAATAGGTGATGTTTAGCTTTGAAATAAATGAGTGCAACAAGCTATTAGCAGGTTTCAAGGCCAAAAAAATACCTCATGAGAAGAACTTTCGCTATATCTGCTTTCCGCCCCACGATACAGTGGTGAAGTGGTGTCTGACCTCTTGAATCCAAAACATGTATATCTGCACCATACTGTAGTAGTAGCTCTACCATGCCTACATCGCCATATTGACAAGCTAGGTGAAGCAGAAAACATCCTTCAAGAGAATCTTCTTTACACGTATCTTTTCCCTTGTTGATTGAGGTCATCGATCTAGAGGCAGCCCGGTCCGCAGATGTAGCTCTTCCACTGGCT
>JBBYHQ010000009.1:4872268-4883186 GCA_038382645.1 Spergularia azorica
AGAGCAATTTGCTGCATTTTTGTTGTGAACAGTTACCAAATAGTAACTCATGTAGAGATCTTTATAAGGGTAGGAGATTCACGACTTTGCTTACCAAAAGTTGATGGAATCCTGCCTGACCAAGAAAAGATTGCGACATTTTTCGATGGTACTCCCACATAGGAGAGTCTGCATTGGCAAATCCATCCCCTAGGATGTCAAATGTCTCCTTAAACTTGGCACCCTTTGGATAATTAGCGAAATTTAAGCTCATGACATGGTGCACGTTAGCCGGGTCGACCGTGGCTAGTACGTCCACTTGGTGAACCATGGACCCTTGAAAAGGAAGCTCAACTGAGCTTTAGGCATAACTTTGACGAAATATTCGTGAATTCGATGGACGTTCAGGATTAGTCCTGGAAGCATCCCTACAACAGGCCGATTTGTAGGGAACCCATTTTTATCGTGGCAGTAGTAGGATAAGAAAACAAGAGCAAGCAGAAATGAGAAGCTTATTTCAAACAAGTTTTCCATGTTTGAGTAGGGAGAAAGAAACTAAGGCCCTGTGTGATTCAACTTATTCAACAGTGTTTTCAAATCAGATCAGATTTATTCAAATCAAATCAAATCAAATCAAATCAGATCAGAATTATCCAAATAACAATCAATGAATTTAGTCTATATCTAGTTATTAATTCGTCTAATTGCAGTTAATTTATCAATTAATTCAGTTCAGATTAAATCAAATCAAATTTATTCAAATCAAATCAAATCAGATCAGTTCCAATCAAATCAAATCAGATCAGATCAGGAAAATGCAGTCCAATCGCACATGGCCTAAGACCCTATTTGATAGGACTTATTTGCAGTAGTATTCAGATCAGTTCAGAATCATTCAGATCAGATCAGATCAGAGTCATTCAAATCAGATCAAATCAGATCAGAAATGTTCAAATTTCTATCAATGTATTTGGTCAATAACTGATACTAATTCGTTGAAATTCAATCAAAATTTCAACACATTCAGATCAGATCAGATCAGTTAAGAGTCATTCAAATCAGATCATATCAGATCAGAATTATTCAGATCAGATCAGACCAGTTCAGAAAGATGCAATTCTATCAAATGGGGCCTAAGAGCTCAAGTGTGTTGTGTATTTTTGCATGATTTATTTTTTATTTATTCATGGAAGGCTTCCCTTTTATAGGAGTATTGTCATCATTATCTAAATACAATTCATTTTTTGAAAAAAAAAAAAAAGCAAAGAAAAAAAATTCATTTGTGGATTTTGGTATTGTATGAATACCTTAATTAATGGCACATGTTAAAACTTCATTATCTCAATTAATCAACGGAGTTTTAACAACTGTCTTCGGGGTACACCGAAAGAAAACCCTTTATTTTCTATAATATGATTGGCATTCTAGGACTAGTTCAATATACATTGTTTGATAATGATGTTGATAACATATAATCATTGTTTATCCGATTCGATCTAGGTTTAAACATAGACGACAACGAATTGAAGTATATATATTATCTGAAATTGTCAAACATCTACAAAACTATCGATATAAATCGGCTACAAAATTACTAAAATCGGATAGGACCCTCAATAAAAATAAATATCACTATTTAAATTATGACGGTTTTGTATACTCTCTATCATTGCTAGCTATTTCTTGAAACAGCCTTCCACGAGATAGCCTAGAACTATGGAGCAATTTTGAAGAAGAGAGGTTTCATCTAGCCTAAAACCTATAGACAAATATATGACATTACATCGCAACATCATACTATAAGACACCGTAGCCTAAATCTTCCACATACTACTCTGAAAAATCAGAGATTTCGAAACGCTAATGTTGAGTGAACAAAAACCCACCACTAGATGAGAAAAGCGTTCTCACATGGAGAGATCGAAATTCTTTTTAGCATCATGAAGACTTAAATTAAAAGAAATTTTGGGGCTTATCACGCCATCAAGGATAATTGGTGCATGGCAGCCTAGAATCGATTAGAGTGAAAGTTTGTTAGGGTTTTTTAAGAGAGGAGTGCTTGAGAATAACAACATCTATATTATTGTTGCAGTAGATTGTAGATGTAATAATGCATTAAGATTGATATATATCATATTGTGGTAAATTACCAATTGTGTACTTCCTTCGATTCACTCTGATTTTCCCGTTTGTTGTGTTCTTTTTTACTAGTCATATATATATTAGGAGTCTTATATATTTAGACTAAATGGAATACATGCTTACCTAAAAATCAGAGGAAATTGGTAGAATAATGCAATGCTTAATAAAATATGAACTGCAAGTTTTTCAACAAGTGATCATTCAATTGATTTAGAAGTAGCTACCGATTATAGGATGGAGTATAACCTTGTACCCCCATTCAATTGCATTCTTTATTATGAATTTTCCTATGTATTAGTATGTGAGTTGCCTTATAACCTAAGAGGTCGTTTGTTTTGAGTGATAAAAATGTGGAATAAGATTAGTTATCCTTATTTTCTAATTTCCCATGTTTGATAAATAGGGATAATAGGTGGAAAATAAAGCTAATTGAGATTAGTTATCCCCATGTTGTAATACCAAGGGGGCAAGTATTAGGATGTGGGATAAAAACTGACTAAAATGACATATTTGCCCTTACTTAAGTGAGAAATACACCATTTATTTTGGAGGACCATATTGTCATAGAACCTTCAAATAATAAAAATCTCAAACATCTAATTCTCTCACATACTAAACAAGAGATCGGATAAAATTATGAAATCCACCCGTAATCCCTCCCTAATCTCACCCTTTTATCCCTTTATTCTTATCCCACAATACAAACAACCCCTAAAGGTGTATATATGTGATTTAAATACGAAGTCAAACCTTCTATAAACTGATTATTCATCCTAAAGATCACAAGTCTTTGAAGAAGCTAAGCACGAAGTTTTCATTTGATCGTTTCTTTGAATGAAAGCACATGTTCAAAAATACCGATAATACAACCAATACTTATCAAGTTATTGATCAGATTATTGACTACTAACTTTGTCATACCTTGCGCTTCCATAGCCATGCACGTAATAATCAAATCGATCATATTGCTTGATCAACTATATTAAGACCAATAATTGTACGTACTGTGCTGTGACCACTACTCTATTTACGTACCGGACTACTTTTCTCCTGAAAAGTTTAATTGGTAACCACCTTTAACCTCCCAAGTCTATCCAACTAGGCAACTTGATCCGAAGAAAAACAACCCATAATAATGGCCATTAATTTTAAGTTGTGATAGAAAAGTCCACACTAGAAACTTTCTACGCTAAGTTACAAATAATGGAGTTGACCATTCAATCAGGGACCAACGTTTTCAAAAGTTTTGAAAAAAAGATCGGCAAATTTCCGTGGTGTCCCCCGAACTATGTCAAAATGCTCGTGGTACACGCATGTTTAATTTAAAACTTGCACATTGTGGTGCCCCCGAACTTTACCCCAACCGGCACATGGTCCCCTTCCCACCCTTGTCCGTTAACTCCGTCAGTCCCCCAACCGTTAACTGCTGACGTGGTAGTGATTATCGGTGGGCGGGAAAGTTAATTAAGGATTAACTATTATTTAATTAAAAAAATATAATAAAAAAAAATATAATTAAGGATTAAATATAATTTTTTTTTTATCAGAAACTCGAAGTTTTTTCACAAAAAAAATTTAAATTTACAAAAATTAGTGCACATGGTGCCCTCGAACTTTACCCCTAGTGCACATGGTGCCCCCTAACTTTACTCCCCATTCATGGGTGCCTCTCTTAGTCTTTGGAGAAAAGACAAGACAATTTTTTGTTTTTTTGGAAACAAAAAGACAAGACAGTTAACTGTCTTTCATTATTGAAAAAAGCAATTATTGGGGAAATAAAACACCTTTCATCTCCCCTCTTCTTCTTCTTCCTATTTTCTCTGTTTTGGGCGAAACTTTTTCACCAAAACCTTCATCAAATCTTGTCAAAAACCAAACTTTTTCTTCGTTTCATCTTCATTATTGAGGAGTCAGCCACCCCTTATGCCAAGTCGAAGGTGGACATGAATGCTGATGACAGTAGGTTCTATCATGTCATCAAGGCAGGTGGTAGGGAGTTTGAAATAAAAGACTACAATACTCTGTACCCTGTTCACATGTTGAAGGGTACATGTGGATGTGGCTCTTGGCAAACAATAGGACATAGTTGGTATTAGGTTCATTTTGTGGAGCCAACAATGTCTACCATGGCTAATTTTTTGATTGGACAAGATGAGATTTTATGTAGGTTGTGTTAAAAAGTTAAACATGCCTGTTTTAAATTTTGTAATCCATTGGCAATTGCAAACAAGTTTATTTCAATGCAATTAAGTTTTATTTTAATCATACGTGTTTGCTCATTACAACATAAAAAAGGAATAGATACATAAGAATGGCTATTTTGATGCTCATGTAAAGCATTTTAACAAGTTCATCTATCTTATGAGTTTGTTACTTAAATTTCTTCTTCAGATCTGCTGCACTCTTCTCCATTTGGTTGTTGGAGGCTTGTTGCGGGTGAAAATCGGCAGCATCACAGGGTATGTCTTCCATTTTGCTAATGCACCAACCGAACCACCCACATTCTGGACATTTGTGGTATAGCTTTGACGGATTTTGAGCTGTAGGTTCTGATGACTTTATAGCTGTTCTCACTTTGCAGTGAGCAAAGAGTTAGTTGTCTACGAAGACACCTTTTCATTGAGCCCCCATAACATGAACTAGAATTCATGGAATTTGATTTCATTGGGTGTTTTGGGAAGGTTATAAGTGTTTTGAGAAGATAGTGAGTGTTTTACAAGCTCATTAGGGTAATGTTGTTTAAATACACACAATAGTGCAGTTTATAACGTCTATTTTTCAAATTAACCGTTACAAAAGAATTGAAGGGGCACCATGTGCACTGAGGGGTAAAGTTAGGGGCACCATGTGCACTGTAAATTTTTTTTTTTAAATTTTTTTAAGTTAATCCTCAATTAACTTTCCCGTCAACCGCTAATCACTGCCACGTCAGCAGTTAACGGTTGGGGGACTGACAGATTTAACGAATAAGGGTGGGAAGGGCACCATGTGCCGGTTGGGTTAAAGTTCGGGGGCACCGCAATGTACAAGTTTCAAACATAGAGGCACCACAAGCATTTTGACATAGTTCAGGGGTACCACGGGAATTTGCCGAAAAAAGGTTTATCCTTTTCTTGGTCCGTTAAAGACCTATGTGCTAAAGACGTTTTCTTCTGATGACGTGGCACTGTGCAAAGACCCTCTTCCTTCCTTTTTCTCTCATCTATTAGTCTACACCGTATCTATTAATTTTGATCCTCCGACGTGCCACCGATGATCTCCAACTATTGCCGCCACTACCACCACCATCAAATTACACCCTTAAAAATGCGAAAAAAATTTGATTATCATGTTAAACCCACATCTGAGTTTCTAAATTAGAAATTAACTAAAATTCCAATTTGAAAACAATTACTCGTAATAGATATCACAGTCTATTGACTTTAGTAACAAAAAAAATCAAAAATCCCAGTCTATTGAATTTAGTAAGGAAAAAAAAAACATCCCATACCTAAATGTTTACCCCGAGTTCGTCGGGAAACCTCCAAACCTTAACAATGGCAGAAAAGCATAAGTATCACCTAAAACTGGTTTACTATCCAGGCTACGGTCGAATGAACTTTTACCATATTACATATAAGCCTACAATTTTACGTAAGAGGGTGATATATAGAAAGCAATTTGGTAAGAGGGCAGGACATCAAATTGTATGACTCGCTACATGTTTTTGTTTGGGATATTGAGCTATCGCATTGATGGAAGATTTAAATGAATAAAAAAAGGTATTATGTGTTAATTTTTTGGGATGATAGGTAATAAGTGTGATATAGGTGAGAGAGTAAAGGTAAGAGCAAATTAAAATGGCAACAATTGGATTTGGAAACAATACTATATTTGTTATTGTGCTTGTTCCTCACCCAACCGACCCTACCCCTAGCACCACCTTCAGCCGCCGATCGCGCCCACCAACTCAAGTTAGATCAATTACCACTAAAAATCCATTTTTTAAAATTCCATTATTTATTTTTAAAAAAATTAAAGAAAAATATGATGTTAATCATCATGGATCGGATTCCACGATTGCAATCCATGGATCTTTAGAAGTAAGTCAATGGTTCTTACCTCTATAGTCCATTAATCTTGCCATCATCATCAGGGCTGTCCCTGGCCGTTTGTGGGCCCTGGGCGAAGGGTGTTGTGGGCCCTCAAGTAACCATTATCGTATTAGCTATGTCGACTTAAAAAGAGCATTATCGAATATAAATAAATAAACAACACATTTATAAGATGGAATTATATGTTTCAAATGTATTCTTAAATGTTTTGACCAAAAAATTAGGTGCGATATCTCATCTTTATTAAATTATTTTTATATTTTCAAAACAGGTATATTTGATTGAAGAAATCATAAAGAGAAAATTTTCCCTACAGAAAATTATAAGAAAAGAAAATGTTAAAAAGGTCAACTAAAAAAGGAAATTGAATAGTTAATGAAAATTTGAGCTGCTCTCCTAAAATCTATTATTGACCGTCACTGCTTTCAAGCAAATAAATTAATTAAGAAAAGAAATAAATGCAAAAAGGCCCAACAATCAAGAAATTAATCCCCTTTATTACTCCCTCCATTTTTAATATAATCGTTTTAGCAAATTTCACAATTCTTTTTTATTTGACGTTCTCACCTCCCCATGACCTCCCTCATGTGATTCCCAATTTTTTTTCAATAAAGGCTTATACTCCCAATGTCTCCTCATTAATTTCTCTTCCATGAACAACTTTCCATCTCTTTGAATATCTTTTCATCTCTGGCTGTGGGGCCTGTGGCATCGCCTGACCTCGCCCTACTCCAGGGCCGGCCCTGATCATCATCCATGGATCTTACCGTGATCATCCATGGATCAAAACTTCATGGAGTTTGTAGGTTCGTGTCATGGATCTTATGGGTATAAGTCATGGACTTACCTTATCGACTGTGGTCGTAGGTTACAGCGCCTGGGAGTCGTGTGGCGGCACGTATCGAGCGCGTTAGAAAGAGGGAGGAGAGAGAAAAATTTGAGTGGATAATGGGTAATTGAGATGCAGAAAAAGGAAAAGGAAAGTTGCAATTAGGCGTTTGAAATTTTCTTTACTTTTTTTTAACCAACGAATCAACATTTGACACGTGTCTCGGACTGTGGTGCTATTTGTGGTCCGGAGACCACGATATAATTTGTGAAGGGAGATGATCTAACTGAACACGATGAACCTGGTCGTTGCTCAAAATACAACTTTTAATACATACTATAAGAGCTTGTTTGGTTAGCAATTTGAGAGGGAAAGGGAGGAAAGGGGTAGAGAGGGGAGGGGAAGGAAAGGAAAGGGAGGGGTAGGTGATTCAATTTCCCTTGTTTGTTTAAGAAAGGAAATGGAGAAAAAGGAAAGGAAAAGTATCCAAATTTAAAATAGTAATAATAATTTATTTTTCTATAATTAACCATAACAATATTATTAATCAAAAACCAATTAGACTCTGTTTGATAGGACTTAATAAAAGTAGTATTGAAGTTTTGTAAATTAAAAACTCTCTTCTCTCACCGAAAACCCTAGGCGAAAGTTAGAGTCTTACTAATCTCCCCTTGCGAAGATTAATCACTCCTAATCTAGGCTTGACTACGATCATCATGGCGGACGATCTCATCTCTAAATGCTCTTCCCTGACGATAACGGAGGAAGTGGATGACGAAGCGGTGGATTTGGGGCGATCGCGGACGAATCTGAAGACAATGAAAATAGGCACTTGCTTCTGGGCAAACTTCTTACGGTACGATCTTATAACTTCGAAGCAATGCGAAATACGATGGCGGAGGCGTGGGGGCTGAAAAATAAGGTAACATTCACTCCAATTGAAAATGGGCTTTTCATTATTCAATTTCTCACCGATCGTGATAAGGCTAGGATAATGAATTTGGGACCTTGGAATTTTGGGAATTAGTTACTGTTGTTGATGAATTTCGATTCTTCGTTGCATCCTAGTGATATTAGAATTGATCACTGCCCATTCTGGATTCGACTTTACAATTTGCCGTTTAATTGTAGATCGGAGAGGGCTGTTAGAACTGTAGCATCGAAGGTGGGTCAGGTGATGGAGGTGGAGGAGATAGTGGTAAACTGGGAGAGCTCTCGGAAGGTGCGTGTTCTGGTGGATGTGAACAACCCTTTACGGAGCTCAATTAAGGCGGTTGATAAACAGGGGGCAGAGTGTTGGATTAGGGTGAAGTATGAGCGACTACCCCATTTTTGCTTTGCGTGTGGTCGATTAGACCATACGGAGAGAGATTGTTCTTTTGTAGAGGAGGAAAATTTGTCGGAGAGGAGGAAGTGGGGCGAGTGGCTGAAGGCGTCTCCAAGGCGGGGTCGGGGACGTCAGGTGGAGGAGTTAAAGAGCTTTGAGGAAAGCAGGAGCAGGCTCTCTGTTTCCGCGAAAAAGCTGATTTATGGGGATGAGAAAGTTGGGGAGCAGAGGGCAGAGATGAATGATGGGGGCAATGTCAGGGAGTGTGCGTCTCGTTAGAGATTAACCACGAAGAATGGGGGGAGTAAGGGAGTTGAGGGGCTGACTTTGGGGGAGAAGGCTGATCAGGTGGAGAACTCCGAACATGCGGGGAGTCAGAGTCAGGGAGTGGAGGAGGTACAAGGCCAGTTGGTTCCGGAGGCATGTGGGGAGAAGGTTAGTGTGCCTCAGGGCATTGAACAGTTGGGGGGTGTTGGGGGTGACCTGTTGTATCTGACCTGAAATTTGTGGAGGGGAGGAAGAGTGATCAGAAGGTGGGACGAAAATTCCATCGAATTCATAGGGAGAAGACTTCGGGGGGTGGGGCTCAGGGAGTGTTAGATGGGCGTAAAAGAAAGGAGGTGATGATGGAAATTGATGGGGAGGATGGGGAGGATGCTGGCTATGAAAAAATCGAAGGCTAGGGAGGTTTCGGAAGATGTATCTATAACTTTGTCATCGGCGGAGGTTGCCCGGGAGCAGACCCGCCGGGATCAATGAGTCTCCTTAGCTATAATTGTCGGGGTTTGGGCAACTCCCCAGCAATTAGAAGTTTGAAAAAGTTGCTGCGGAGAGAGAGGGCGGATATGGTGGTGTTAATCGAGACCAAGTTGAGTGGGGTAGAGATGGAGGGTGTGAAAGACAGGCTTGGTGATTTTGAGGATGTGTATGCGGATTCTGTTGGTCGAAGTGGGGGCTTGGCTGTGCTCTGGCGAGAGGGCATTGATGTAGTGGTGTTAGGTAATTCTGCTCATCATATCGATTTGGAGGTGGTGGGTCTGTTCGGAGAAAACAGATGGCGGCTCACTGCTTTTTACGGATGGGCGGACCATATGTTGAAATATCTTTCATGGGAGCTCTTGCGGGAGATCAAGGGGGTATCGGAATTACCGTGGCTTGTGGTGGGGGATTTTAATCAAATTCTTTTCGACGAGGAGAAAAATGGAGGGCCCCCTCGACACCCTAAAGAGCTGGAGGATTTTCGGGAAGCTCTTGATGATTGCGAATTGAAGGATCTCTGCTACAATGGGAATACTTTCACTTGGTGGAACAAACGGGCTGAACCTGATGATGTATTTGAGAGGTTTGATCGTGCGGTGGCGAGTCTGAAGTGGATCATTAGCAACCCACAGGTGGCAGTTTTTCATCTCCATCGTGATAGATCAGATCATGTCCCTATTGTACTAAAGCAGTTTGTGGGCGAAACCATGCGGAAGAGACAATTCAAGTTTGAAGACTTATGGGTGACGTCCCCGGGGTGTGCACAGATTGTACAGGATGCGTGGAATAACGGAGATGAGATGGTAAATGCGGCTGAAGTGCTAGTGAAAATCAAGAGAGTGAGCAGGGAGTTGTGGCGATGGAGTAAGGAGGAATTCGGGGACCTATCAAAGAAGATCGAAGAGGAGCGGAAACTGTTGATATTGATTGACGGTTGTGCTCCGAGTAAAGATTTGGTGGCTGAAAGAAGGGTAGTCAGTGAACGTCTTGATGATTTGATGGCGAAAGAGGAAATTTACTGGAGAAAGAGATCGAGAGTTGCAAACTTCGTGGAAGGGGATCGTAATACTAAGTTTTTTCACATGAAGGCCTCGCTGCGCAAAAGAAGAAATGAGATAACTAGGCTACGAGATGTGAACGGGGAGTGGGTGGAGGGCCCGGAGGGAGTGAGCAGAGTGGCGACATCCTACTTCACAGAACTATTCTCGGCAACGACAATCAGTGGCGTGGACGAAGCTTTGAAGGGTATCGAACGGCGCGTCTCTCAGGCTGTTAATCAGAATCTGACAGGGCCTGTACGAGGGGAGGAAGTATGGGACGCACTCAGTCAAATGAGCCCGAGTAAAGCTCCTGGTCCTGACGGTATGAATGCCAATTTTTATCAGAAATATTGGCATATAGTTGGTGGTGATGTTGTACGGTATGTGGCTGATCTGATCGAGGGTGCTGCGCCGATGGAAGCTGTGAACTAAACAAATATAATACTTATCCCGAAAGCCAATAAACCTACTATGATGTCGGAGTTTAGGCCGATTAGTCTGTGCAACGTTATCTACAAATTGGTGTCGAAGGTGCTGGCTAACAGATTGAAAACGTTCTTGCCGGGGATGGTTTCGGAAGCACAAAGTGCTTTTACACCGGGGCGATTGATTACTGATAATGCCCTGATAGCGTTCGAGGTCTTCCACTTTATGCGGTCACATCACAGCGGGGCGCAACATCAACAATGGTGGAAAGAATTGGAGTTGAAGTAGAATATAACTCGCTATCATCCACGAAAGCATCATC
>JBBYHQ010000009.1:4883286-4894576 GCA_038382645.1 Spergularia azorica
TTAAGGAGCTACGGGATTTCACCCCTCGTAGGCGAATTTGTTCTTAGCTGAACTTTTATTCGACGCGAGCCCTAGCCTGGAACGCGTGTCGCTACTAAGGTGGGGCAACTTCTAACCCGCTCCGGGCGATTGCTTTTGTAACAATGCCTTTGACCTTAGTAGGGCAATTTATAGACTCTTGTCTTGGCGGAAATGCCTCGAGTGGCTCCCCGCATGGGCGATTGCACTCGGCTCACCTCTAAAGAGGGGCGTAAAGCGTACATTGTACGCTTCGAGTGGCTTCCCATTCGGGTGATTGCGCTCGCTTCACTTTCGAAGTCAATGTTGTGCGTACCCTTATACGCTTCGAGTGGCTCCCCTTTTTGGGTGATTGTGCTCGGCTCCTTTTTCAAGGAGGAAGTTGAGGAGTTGATTCGCTTCGTGCTTGATTCGTCGACTTTGGGAGGGGGTAGGGGATAACACCATTAAATACTGCATAACATTATGGCCCTTGGCCTTTCATTACTAAAAACAAAGAGATTACATACTGATTCGCAAACTTGTTCGCAAATATTACAAACTACGGCTCGCAACTGCAAGCTTTGATTGGGATAACAAAGATAAAACTTAAGGACTGGCTGGACTAGGCGTGATACTTCTTGAGGTTGTAAAGGTTTTACAGCCTCTCTACCATTTCACCTTCCAAGGTACTGAGTCGGAACGTTCCTTCTTTGACCTGCTCGACCACCAGGTATGGCCCTTCCCATTTCTCCTTCAGCTTTCCTCCCAGAAGCATCTTTCCCGTGGCCTTGGCATTTCTGAGAACCATGTCTCCCACTTCTAACTTCCTGGGTCGGACCATTCGATTGAATGCTTTAGCCATCTGTTGCTTTTGTTTTTTCAGCTCTCAGAAGCGCATTTCCTCGGCATTAGGGGAGAAGGTCGAGTGCGGCTCGCAGCTCAACTTCGTTCTCCTCGGGCTCGTAGGTACCGATGCGAACAGATTTGGCTTCCCATTCAATCGGCAGGACAACATCCGAGCCATACACAAGCTGGAAAGGGGTCTCTCCCGTGGCTCGCTTCGTCGTGGTGCGAAGGGCCCATAGGTTTCCTGGCAGTTCCTCGATCCATTTCCCTTTGGCTCCTTTGACCATGGTGCTCAACCCGTGCAAGATTATCTTGTTCGACGACCCGACCTGTCCATTTGCCTGGGGGTAGGCCACCGAGGTGTAGCAGGTTTTGACGCCATACTGGGCACAATATCCCTTGAAGTAGTTACTGTCAAATTGGGTCCCATTGTCGAATGTGAACATTCGAGGGACTCCAAACTTGGTGAGTATGTTTCTCCAGATAAAGTTGGTGATATCTCGGTCAGTGATTCTCTCCAATGGTTCGGCTTCGACCCACTTGGTGAAGTAGTCGACGACCACAATTATAAACTTCTTGCGAGAGAAACTCTTCGGGAATGATCCGAGAATGTCCAAGCCCCACCTTGCAAAAGGGAGACGGGTGGAGATCGGCTTAAGCTGAGTGGGAGGCCTCTTACTGATCGGCCCGAACCGTTGGCACTTGTCACAGTGCTTGATCAGTTCGGCCGCGTCGGCCTGTATGGTCGGCCAGAAGAACCCTGCTCGCAGGGCTTTCGAAGCCGACGCACGAGCGCCAATGTGCCCCCCACATTCTCCGAAATGAATTTCTCTCAGGATATAATCACCTTCTACCTGATCGACGCATTTGAGGAATGGCTGAGAGTACCCTTTCTTATACAGCTCCCCGTCGATCAGCGTGAACCATTCCGCCCTCTTCTCGACTTTCTTGGCTTGCTTCGGGTCGCTCGGGAGCTCCCCATCCTTGAGGTAGGCTATTAGTGGTTTCATCCACTCAGGGCTCCGATCTAGGACCAAGATGCGATCCGTTGGGTCAATGCTTCGAAACAGCAGCAGCTCTCACTTGACAACCCTTAGGCTGTCATTGATGGACGAGCTGGCCAGTCGAGCCAACGCGTCTGCTTGCTGATTTTCTGATCGGGGGATCTGCTCAATTTGGAAGTGTGTGAGTTTCTTGGTGAGGCTTCGAACCTTATCCCTATATTGAGCCATGTGTTCCTTTGCCTCGAACTTGTCGTTGATTTGGTTCACAACGATGGCTGAATCAGAAAATGCCTTAACATCCGTGGCTCCCGCCACCAGGCACAGATGAATCTCCGCAACGAGGGCTTCATATTCTGCCTCATTGTTGGTAGCCTCGAAGCCGAAGCGAAGCGCATACTCCATCCACTCCCCTCCGGGGAGAATGACGAACATGCCTGCTCCGCATCCAGCTGAGTTTGACGAACCGTCAACATACAGGGTCCACTGTTCTTTCATGGGCCCCTCTGGCTCGTTGAAGGCTGTCTCGACTACGAAGTCGGACATGGCCTGCCCCGGGAGGCGGCGTCTCGGCTCGTACTAAATGCCATGGCTTTTCAGCTCGCAGGCCCATCGAGGCAGTCTTCCGTTCCCGTCCAGGTTCTTCAGTATCTTCTCAAGGGGATAGTTGGTTCGTACAATGATCTTGTGACTTTGGAAACAGGGTCGGAGGCGCCGGCTCGAGATGAGCAATGCCAGAGCGAGCTTCTCGAGCGGAGGGTATCATAGCTCAGCCCCTGCGAGGGCATGACTTATGTAATACACTGGGCTTTGGAGCCCCTCCCGCTCAACAACCAGCACGGCTCCGACCTCGTGTTCATTTGCTGACAAGTACAAGTATAAGTCCTCCTTCTCTCGAGGTACAGATATATTTGGGATTTTGACTAGGTACTCCTTCAGCTCCTGGAATGATCTCTCCGCCTGCTCGTCCCATTCAAAATTTTTCTTCTTTTTGAGGGCGGCGAAGAACGGGAGCCAACGGTCGGCCGACTTCGCGATGAAGCGTCGTAGGGCGGCAACACACCCCGTTAACCGTTGCACATCCTTAACGTTCTTGGGGGAGGGCATTTCCAGAATGGCCTTGATTTTTTCAGGGTTCGCATCGATTCCCCTTTGGCTCACGAGGAAACCGAGGCACTTCCCAGTCGTCACCCCAAATGCACACTTCTTCGGATTCAGCTTCATTCCATATTTTCTCAGTGTTTCGAATGTCTCCCTCAAATCCTTCTGGTGATCGCCGGCTTGAATACTCTTGACGATCAAATCGTCAACGTACGCCTCCATGTTCCTCCCAATCTGTTCCTTGAACAATTCGTTCACCAGTCTTTGGAACGTGGCTCAGGCATTCTTCAAGCCGAACGACATCACTCGATACATGTATACTGCTAAGGGTGTGATAAAAGCAGTTTTTGGTCGATCATCCTCCTCCATTGGGACCTGGTGATATCAAGCATACGCATCCATGAAGCTCAACAGCTCGTGCCCCTAGGTGGAGTCCACCAACCGATCCATTTGAGGCAGTGGCTGGCGGTCCTTGGGACAAGGCTTGTTCAAATTCATGAAGTCGACGCACATTCTCCATGACCCGTTTGGCTTCTTCACCAACACCACATTAGATAGCCAAACTGGGTATGCGCATTTCTCGATGTATCGAGCCCCGAGCAGTCGGTCGACTTCCTCCTTGATTGCATTGGCTCGCTCAGTCCCGAAATGACGTTGCTTCTGATGGACTGGTTTCTTCGAGGGATCGGCGTTCAGCTTGTGAGTAATGACCGAGGGGTCGAGCCCCGACATCTCCTCGACTGCGAACGCGAACACAACTTTAAACTCTCTCAATAATGATATAAGGGGGGCCTTAACCTCCGGTTCGAGTGACTTTCCCACTCGAACAGCCCGGTCGGCTCTCTCCTCTTCCAGAGCAATCTTTTCAGTCTCCTCGAATTAGAAAACCTGGGCGTCCTTCGAGGAGAACGCGACCTCCTTCTGCCTCGGGGCTGGCTGGCCTGAGGCTTGGATCTCCCTCGGGTATGCTCTTCCTCGACCAAGATGCCCTTACCCTTGTCGGCCGCCGAGTACTTCTTATGCGAAGCTTGAATCGCCTCCTTCTCCTCTCTCCTCCTCTTCAGGGAGTTGATGGTATCTCTCAATTCAGTAGGAAAATTCTTGTCATAAATCGCCTTGACCCTCTGGACGGCCGCCGCCGTTCGCTGAGACGGGGTCTTTCGAGGGCCTCGCTTGTGCTTGCTCTTGGTGGGGGCCGCCTCGACAATCGGAGCCTTGGTTTGGGAAGCGACTCGCTTCTCCAACTCCGCCATTCGTTCACTCATTTGGCGCTGCAGGTCGGCCTGGACCTCGAGCCTCGCACTCGCTTCGGCCAGCTCTTTCATTTAGGCGACATCTCGTGGACGCGGCTCGCTCTCCATTTCCTCGTCATCGGTGGGCTCGTACTCCTCGAGATCCACCTGCTCCTCAACATTCTCCTCAGGGACTCGCTGGGCTCCCTCCCTGGGGGCTGACCGCTCGGCCTCGAGCGCCCTTGACGAACCCTCAGCGGGATTGTCGGGACGCGAGGGGTTTGGGTCAGCTCGTCCCAGGATGGGGTTATCGCTCGCCACAGCTTCTTTGGATCGCGCGGGTCTTCCTCTCGGGGCCATTTTCCGAAGCGTTTGGTACTCTCGATCGGCTTTTCCTTTCAAACTGTCCCCACAGACGACGCCACTTGTTGGAGTGAGTTTCTTCGAAAGACAATTTATCAAGGTGCCTCGCTGAGTACCTGCAAAAAGGATGCCCGGCTATCACCACGCGTCACCCCTCCGACACTTAAGTCAGTAAAATGGCTCGGGAAGAGGTGGCGAATAAAGACAAAAGATGCCTTTAATGCGAAAATCTAGGAGAATAATCAGAGGAATGTAAGAATATCAGAATTTGTGTGTAAGAACCTGATTTTGATGGGTCATAAAGGGGGGGTATTTATACCAAATGATGGGGTCCTAGGAATAATCCTAGGTTTCCCCAATCAATCTTGACCCTTTATTCACCTTCCATCTAAGGGCTACCTTTAATTGGGTTTCCTTGCATCACATGGGCCTTTTCTAAGGTACACTACCTTTAAGAGCTATGGCCCATCACAAAGTGGTACCAACAAGAGCAAACCCTCTCGTATAGGTTTTTTTCAAGTTATGTGCTTAATCGATGCGCCTGTTCCTTGGACTGGTCCCTTCATTATGTCCACATTGTTCCCTTGACTGGTCCATGTATCATATCGACAGTGTTCCCTCGACTGGTCCATGCTTTATATTGACATTGTTCCCTTCACTGGTCCATGCATCATTACCTTTCTTATAACATACGGTCACATGCACCTCATTAGTTCTCAACCATAATAATTAGTTTAGGGCTTAACTTCTTCTTTAGTTCTCTAGATTAGGTAATTAATAAGTCGTTAAACCATACACTCAAATCTTGGCTCTTAAATCTGAACGCAAACAAGGAATTCCGGACTTCTTGCACTTGCATCACTTCTCTAATTAATATTCTCTTCTAATGTTTGATAGCTTGAATATATGTTCATAGCTTTGCTGTCCCGTATGAGTTTGTATGTCTAACAGTTCTAGTGTATGTGTTCAAGAACGGGAACTTCCTTACAGCTTTAGCACAACCATATTTATGTTAACATATTTTGAGTAATGATGGGGTTTTCATTGTCTCATAACCAAAGAACCCTCTAACCTACAGATTTTGCACATTATATTTCTTCCCATTCTACATGTGTGAATTGTAGGTGTACCATTGTTAAAGGTCCAAGTCTGAGCTCTCTTTTGGTTTTTGCCCTTTCACTTCCTTTAGAATCTTTCAAATATTTTGTATGGTCATCTTACTTACTACACAAATTATCTACCTGGCAGAATTTTTTGTGTGAGAGAAACTATCTACCCGGCAGAATCTCATGTTTGGTGATCTTCTAGCCTGCTCGCATTGGAAACTTTCATGATTTTGTGGTGGCTGCATTGTCCATCGTGACAGTATTGATTTTGTACTTGAGATTAACTTTTTAGGCACTCAAATCTTAGTTTCTTGTGATGAATACTCTAAGGCGTATATAACTGATTTCTGGAACCTGCATATGTCTAGATTTATGCACAGTTTGTAGGCAGCTAGAAAAGAATGGACATATCCTATCTGTGGCCTTTCATGGATGGTAATATAGCATGTTTCTCTGTGTGGTGATGCGAATGAAGAATATATACCAACTCATGGTTTTAAGTTCTTAAGTAATCCATCTTTATATCTAATGTAAGTGTATATTATCTTGTGGGAGTAATTTCTGTTTTAGCGTCATGTAAAGTTCTCTTCCGTGGCTTCGTATATATGACCACAATGTGGATTGGCCCATTGATTATGGAACAGGGGAGTTGAAGAAGAGAAGATCAACAAACCAGGATCTAAGGTATGTTTTCACTTTATGGGTGTCAAGGATTCTTACACGGGATTACTATAGTTCTTTGTTCACGTTATTCACGTTCCCTACAATTGATATAACTCAAAGGCTATTAGCTCAAGGTGGAAGAGCATATGCATTTGCATAAAGATGTGGGTTCGAATCCCATATGGCCTAATATATAGCATGTACTATGGATTAGAATTAACAAAAACAAAAAGGCTAATACGTAAAATTCCAACTTCGACTTTGAGATGGATGTTTGGAAATGTCGTCTCTATTTTGAGATGGAATTTGCAATCCGTCTCTAATATATTTGAAATAGAATGCATTTCCGCCTCTAAAATTTTTGAGATGGAATTGTGTTCTGTCTCAAATTTGAGACGGAATTTGCAATCTGTCTCTAATATATTTGAGACGGAATGCATTTCCGTCTCTAACATTTCTGAGATTGAATTGTGTTCGGTCTCAAATTTGAGACGGATTGCAACAATCCGTCTCTAAAAAATTTAAGACGAGCTGTTTAGAGACGGATACTATTCCGTCTCTAATGGCATTTTGAGGCGGATTTCCTTCACAAAATTCCGTCTCTATTTAACTTATTTCCTATAGTGTATCAGGACAGACATTACGATTATACAACTCCTCCCATTTACTTGACGAACCATCAAGACGCCAATTTTCTGTACTTTCGGCCAAGTGTAACACACGAGGAGGAAATAGGATTAGATTATTTGTACACATAGTAAGACTTATACAAGGTACATTGGATTTAGCAGCACTAATATTGCAACCCATGACATGGTTCTCTAAACGAATCATGTTACCAGCGCGACATAATTCAGGGAGACTGCATCGTCTATAATTTCCAGCTCGCATTGTAGGCGGATCAATGCCAAGCTCAAAGCAGCTAGCCATTAACTCAGCAGTTTGTGTTACCCAAAATTCCCACTCTCCCTCCAAAGCAGATTTTAAAAAACTCGTATAATTATTTAAATCCCAATATGCTTTTAATTTATACATAATAAACCACGGATCATGTAGCCCATAACTATAACCTAGGGCGTCAAACATGTCTGAGACCCCGTATTCATACAAATCTCTTTGATAAGGTGGCCTTGCAAATCTCTCAATACTCATAATAACTTAACAATAGGTAAACTTTATGGGAATTAAGAAGAGAGTAGGATTGGACATTTGCACGTATAAGATTTTGAGGAGGTGGTCCGTAACATCACAAATTCAGGTCATTTATATTCTAGTATGGAGCCACTAAATCAATTAAATGCTCATAATTAACATTCACAACAACACAACATGATTAATAGCCTCAATCTATTGCATGCTGTCATCCAATGCATGCAATCATCTAACCAACGAATATTTATGTCAAATTTATTGCAAAGATGATTTATTGAAACATTCATTGTGTAACTATGTCAAAATTTTGAGTACAATATATGTATGTTTAAATACCATTTTCGGCTTATCAGGCTATATTTATCAATTGCACCCATACTCATGACACTTCAGTTATAAAACAATAATTATGACTATTTCTGACCCACTTTATTCATGGCATCAAATTATATATTTTCGTTGTTTATCAATGGCACCAACTTTCCCCTCATTTTATGTTCCACCCAATTTTCTCTCTCCTATTTTAACATTTTACATTTTTATAGATAATACTAAAATATCAACTTTGGTCTTCATCTGTAGAGAATTAAAAATTATGAACATTAGTATATTTTTTTTTCTTTCTTTAACTTGTTAAAATTGTATTATGGCTGTTACAAAATATGTAGATTGAAAATAATTAAATAAAGCTTGGCATTTGTAGCGCCCACATGCCTTTTGAACTTTTCTTTTTTCCTCTCGCAAATCACAAAAGGCCACCTGTCCACTTTGTTCAGACTTCTATCTGTTGGCATCGGTGCCAAGGGCAGACACAATGCCAAACAAGTGCCAACTAATTTCCTTATTATATGATTTTTTCACACATATGAGAGGTCATTTTAGATGTCAAGGAAGTTCATTGCACCCCCGATAAAGGTAGCCTCATATACCAGTTATTGTGACCATGTACCATTGTGTTCACTCAATATTTAATTTAACCTACAAGGACACAATGATAAACGATAGATGCAATGATACTACGTAACTTAATGATTTCAATGATTTTAAGTAAACACTCATAACATTGTATTGAGTGATAGATGTCCCAACAAACACCATACACTCCATTTATTGCAAACAATGAATGATAGGGGTTGGAAAACTGTCTCATTTCATAAGATGGATGTTTCATCAATTTAATTGCATGGTTTTCCACGGCAAACTACAGTACAAAATGGATGCTTTGGTTATAATTTATGTCTCGGTTTTTCTAATGTAATGTGTATATGATAATAAGTCGTTTGTTTAATAACGCAAGCTTCAACATGTAAATAAAAAAATTCTATTAATAACACAGCGAATCTCCTTGTTTTACCACATAAAACAGTATACACCATTCATAAATAAATAAATAAATAATTCTACACAAATTAAAAATTAATTTTAGACGAAGATGTGAAGCAACATAATTTAAGTTGTATGAGATTGTCTCACATACTCCCTCCATTTCAATGAATTGTTTATGTATTCCGTTTTCGGCAATTTCAGCCAATTGTTTACGTTTCCATTTTGGGACAAATTAACCCATTCGAATATTATACCCTTGCTAATTGTCTTAACACTTGCTTTAGTTGAGTCAATTCATTCTAAAAACTCAATTACTAGAATGCAATAAACTGGATTCCGCGTAACCTTTTCCCCCTAAAGTTAATCTACCCAACCCACTTTCACCCTCATCCTCTCTCAAATTCACTTAGTTCAACAAAATTTATGAAACTTTACTTTCTCTCTTCTCCAAAAATGTTGAATTCTTCGTCCCTCTCCTCTTCTAACACAAATCTGTTCTCCCTCCTAACTAATTTTACATTTGGGAGGGGGGTTATATGCGTTTTCTTTTTCTTTTTTGGGAATCTGGGTTTCTAGATTCAACATCTATTTTTGCTTTATGGTCATCATCAGTCCATCACCCGGATCATTATAACTAAATTTGTAAACTTTGGAGAAAATCTGGGTTTTTTTGGGGTAAAGATCCGAGTTCGTTTACGAAAAGAAATCTCGGTATTTTGGAGAGGGGGGATCTGGGTTATTTTAGGGGAAATTAAAGGGATTTCTTCGTTTGTTTTGTGTTTAAATCATAAAAAACTGGGTTTTGGGGTGAAAAATGGTGTTGAAATCTGGGGTTGTTTGTGGTTGAATCATAAAAATCTGGAAAATGAAAGTTACAAGATTTGATTATGGTATTGTGCTTCACAATTTTAATTTTTTATTTTTATGATGGTAGTTTGATCAATGATGATAGTGTTTGATGAATACTGATGTTGGTAAAATGGAAGAACAAAGAAAATAAATGGGTAGGAGAGAGAACAGAGAAGTGAATGGGATGAACAGAGAACTAGATTAATTAGGGTCTAATTTGTAATTAGAAAGGTAATCAGTCCCCTTCTTGGTTCTTGTGCCAAACCCTTACATAAACAATTCACTGAAATGGAGATAGTAATAACTGATAGTGCGAGACTAAAATTGTAATACACCGGATTTTCTAGCATTATTTTTATTTAATTTGCATTGAATTATATTTTTATTATCATTTTGGTTGTTAAATTGTTTGGTTTGATGAAAAAAAAAAAAAGAAAAAGCAAAAGAAAGAATACTTTTAATCGGTTTTCAAGCAAAACCCTTCTTCTAGGATTTGTGGCCTTGTCCACTTTCATTTGCTTTCTTAATTCTTTTGTAGCCGTCTCCTATAATACACCAAACCCTCTCTTTTCTACTGATACCCTCTACCATCATCAAACTTTTGATCACTTTAACTACCTTCCGATCATCCAAGCGTCAATGGATTTTGTTTATGGCTTAGTTTTTAGAACGATTGTTAGCGATTTTGGGATCGATTTGTACAAGTTTTAAGGTAACACTACTTGTACTACTCCTAAGATTGTTATGATATATGTGTTTTGGTGGTCGAATCGGTAGACGAATTTATGAGATGTGTTATTTGATAAGATAAAAATATATATACATGTAAAGTATGGTTGGCACGTATTTTGTGAGGTTATGAGTTTGGGGGCATTCTACCGTGAGTACATGATCAGCTTTTGCTATTAATGTTTATCCAATTTGATGAGTATTGGTTTGCTATTTGTTCTGGCTTGAGATTATGAGAAGGGGGAACAATGTGTTAATTAAGCAAAAAGGATCAGTGTGTCGATTCCTGGGTTGTAAATGGAAAATTTAGGGGGGCTTAGCAAGAGCAACTTGTGGTACACGGTAAGTTTTATTTTAGTCAAATTTAGATGTTTAAGTGCATTTGATTGGTTGTTTGATTTTGATTGTTACGTACTGTGGTGAAGGGCCAAGGTTTATAGGGGATGATTGCAAGTTTGAGGATAACTTAATGATATTTGAGTTTGTATACTATTTGATTCGTCGTCCTTCTTAGCAAAATAATTCTTACCTTTTCCTAAGTTTGCTAAATGTTTTGTATATCTTACTGTAACTTCAAATTAGAACGTTTACGAAAATACAGTTATGTATATTAAAGAGTTTTGAAAGAGAACTTATTTTGTTTGAGTTTAAGATAGAATTTTGTTGTGACATCTCCTCTTTTACCAGAATAGTAGAGTAAGAAGTTTATTAAATGTTTATAGAAAGGTGGGGTTGACTCTTTATGTGTCATCCCGGGTATGAGGATTATTATATTAGGAGACGCCCCTTATAGCTTCCTCAGGGATGAGTTGATCACATTCCCTGCCTCTTGATCCTCCTTTTTGGGGTTATCCCTCTAAGGGGTGCGCGCACTCGGGACATTTGGCCAGTTAATTGTTACGGATACCTCTACCCCATATAT
>JBBYHQ010000009.1:4894676-4911231 GCA_038382645.1 Spergularia azorica
TGGCTTAAGAATGTAATTAGTGAGGAAGTAGTGGAGTGCTTATCAGCCTAAAGTAATCTTAGTGGTTCTTGTTTTTTGTAAGAATTTGTTTTTTTTTTCCAATTTGGATGAATAAAATCTTTCTCCTTTCTTACAAAAAAAAAAAAAAATAAGATTAAAAATAAATAATGCATTTTTATGTAATTTTATATACACCAGCTCCTATATCTGCTAAGCTTGCCAAACACTCATATTTTTATCAGCTAAAAACCTTCAGCTACTATTTCAGCTATTATTTCAACTTTCAGCTGTCATTCCAGCATTCAGCTACTATTTCAGCGTTCAGCTACTAATTTAGCGTGTTTTATTAAACGGCGAAAGTGGTTTATAACCCCATACGTGTGCCTCTACGTGAAATGTAGCCCCACAAGTATTGAAATGAGCAATTGACCCCCACACGTTTCACAATTGGTGAAATCAAGCAAATTCTCAATTTATCATGAGATATTCAATATCACACAAAAATACCACCTCCAAATCTAATATCATAAAATTAAAAAAAAAACTAATAGTCGCGAAATAAATCTTATCACATGGAAATTTAAAAATAAAATCCATCTGAAAGAGAAGAAAAAAAACACTCCAAAGAAAAAAAATAGATTCAGAGACCAGTGATGCGTTCATCGCCATTATTGTGACCACAATTTGTTTTTCCTTGAAATTTTTTCTCTCGTAGTAATAGGAGAAGTGAGATTGAGCCGTAAAAAATCCAATTTTTTTAGTTTTTATTTCAACTTAGATAATATTTTTGATAATATTAATTTTGTAGGTGAGATATTAGAGAGATATTGAATCTCTCGCGATAAATTGGGAAGGAGTTCGATTTCACCAATTGTGAAACTTTTGGGGGTCAATTACTCCTTTCAATACTTGTGGGGCTACATTTCACGTAGAGGCAAACGTATGGGGGTTATAAACAACTTTCGCCTTTATTAAACATAGTCGTAGTTTGAAAAAAAAAAAACCAAATTCACGTGGAGTTGTGTCAAAATGTTCGTGGTACCAGTGCACATGATGCCATTTTGACCAATTTTGATTGACGATGTTAACTCTCATTCGTTAAGTTGTGACGTCACATAGGGTAAACAATTACATCATTCATTAATTACTGAGTAAAAAAAATTAAGTTAAGAAAAAATTTAAGGGAAAAAACAATCCCATTTTTATCCCCTCCCCGTCCCTCCTCCCCGAGCGACCCCACTCTATCGCAACCCAGCCACCACCAGCTATCCCCCAACAACATTCACAGCTGCCTCGACCTTACCAATAAGTGCGCCTCACTTCGGCGACCACCAAATGCACCGTCCTATTAACTCCTCTTCCTCTTCCTCCTCGATTTTCTTTTTTCTCTCTTCCATAAATACACCTCCAACTAGCCATGTCAATAATACTCCATATCTGCGTCGACAAGAGTTAGATTGAAGATGTTAAAGGAGGAGGAGAAGCGACAATGGTGGGTTGGCGGTGGTGGAGGTGCGATGGGGAAGGTTGAGGAGAGAGAGAAAATTTTGGGTTTTTCTTCATAGTTTGGTTAATTGTTAATTTTGATTTTGGATTATAATTATAAAAGTGTTAATTAATGTAATGAATAATCTAATTGCTAATCCTATACCACATCACCAGTTACCGGGTGAGAATGAACACCATTAGTCAAAATTGGTCAATAGGGCATCATTTGCACTAGTTTACATATCTCAAGGGTACCATGTTGTACTTTGAAATAACTTATGGGCACCACGTGAATTTGTCGGAAAAAAGAACTGTTAGGTGTGGTTTGACCAAAAGCACTCATCAATATACTCATTTCTACATCAAATGAGTGATTCATTTGGTGTAGAAGTAGATTCCAACATGATCAGTCAAAAGTATCAAACAAAACGAGAATTGTCTTTAAATTAGAGAGAGCATGTTAAGGGGAACACGGATAATGGATAGGTTATAGTTTTAAATGAATAAACCTTAATCTTTGGTTCGAGGATCCAACTTCAATACCATAAGTCTTTGGCTAAAATTTAGAAGTAGTGGGATCTATTACATTACAATTTTGTGGAAAAATCAACGCATGAATTACATTTCAAAATCAACAATGCTGGAAATACATTTCAAAACTATCTATATTCCAAGTCAAAAGTATGACCAATTACATTATCATCACATTGAGAATCAAGATCGGCCTAGTGTTTAGGAAACCAGTTTATCAGGGGGTTTATATCGGGTTCAAATCCTCATATTCCAAACTCCGCAAAACTAGTTGTTTCCTTATATAGTTATATCCGCACCGGGCCACCCGACATCATTAGCTGGCCCTATGCCTACGAAGATGACCTGATATTGACTCAAACCGAACAAACCCGATCTAAAATAACACGGCCCCCCAAACTATCAGACAACAAATGCATCCGTTGACCCAAAATTATATTCGAAGTATCATCCTAGTATTTTCCGTATTCAGAAGGTAAGAATTGGAAAGTTTCCTTCTCTCAGAAAAAAAAAAAATAAGTACTCGAAAATTCCATATTTTTTTTTTGGTAGGAAAATTCCATATAAAAAGCAGGGATTTGGAAGAAGATACATACAACAACTTAAATTTCCTAGAATTAGAAAAGTTCCATATAAAAAGCAGGGATTTTGAAGAAGATACATACAACAACCTAAATTTCCCGCGCAAGCTTCACATATTAGCTCAGAAAACGATGGACCCCACTGTGGTGTCCTCCGGGGAAAACAAGGAGGCGTTTCGACAACGCTTGAACAACACGCTTGAAAGACGGACGTTTTATATTCCGTCCTTTAAGATCTACGGCGGCGTTGCCGGACTCTATGATTATGGTCCCCCTGGTTGCGCCGTCAAGTCTAACATCCTCTCCCTTTGGCTGCAGGTATACTTCATTTAAGTTTTTTTTTTTCTTTTTTTTTTTGTTTGTTTAATTGATTTCATCGGATTATTGAATTTGTTGTGAAATTGTTAATTGATTTAATAAGTAAGATTTTTCCTGCTCTGAATTCGTTGTTAAATTTCGATGTCGAATTTACGATTGCGAATTTTCGTTTGTTTGGTTACTGGATAACGCTGAAATTTGATGTCGTTTTTCGATCCCCGGTTTGTTGATGATTGAGTAATTCGGAGGGAATAATGCTGAATTTGAAGTTGTATTGTGAGACTAGGTTAGTTGCCTGAGTGGAGAACTTGGTAGAAGTTTCGGATTTTTGTCGAATTTCGAACCTTGATTGTTTGCTGAATGGAGAACTCAGCGGGATAATGTCGATTCGAGTAGTATTCTGAAGTTGAATTGCATGTTTAGTTATTGGCTGTTGCGTATTTGTGATTTGTTTAATTTTGGATGGATTCAGAATTGTGCTGAAACCTGAGTTACTGGTGCATTTGATGTTTAGAATTTTGAATTATATATCAAAAGAAGTTCATAATCTGCAATAGTCTGCTGAGTGAATGACATGGATGGTTTTCCGAGCTACAAAATGTTTAGTTTACTGTCTACTTAGTGTAATTGTCCTGGTAGTGTGGGATTAGTGGTGCAGTATTGCATTCTTTTCTAAAGTTGTTTATGTTAACGCTAATTTAGGGTTCAAGACTCAGTAAGTCTCATCCTTTACCATGGATAAAAAAAAAAAAAACTCCAAGTTTCATCTTGCTAATTTATGGTTGAAGGCTTGGCTATTTCGCGATCATATAGATCTAATATTCTAATATGTTGGTTTGACTGTGTCAGCATTTTGTTCTTGAAGAAAACATGTTGGAAGTGGATTGCCCGTGCGTGACACCAGAGGTTGTGCTCAAGGCATCAGGGCATGTGGAGAAGTTCACTGACCTTATGGTTAAGGATGAAAAGACTGGCACATGCTATCGTGCAGACCACTTACTCAAAGATTTCTGCAACGAAAAGCTTGTTAAGGACCTCAGTCTATCTATGGAAAAAAGAGCAGAACTTGAACATGTGGTAGCTGTACTAGATGAGTTTTCTGCTGAGGAGTTGGGTGCAAAAATCAAGGAATACGGTGTAGTTTCCCCTGATACCAAGAATCCCCTCTCTGAGCCTTATCCCTTCAATTTGATGTTTCAGACGTCGATTGGTCCTTCTGGGTTGATTCTGGGGTATGTTTGCCGCTCTCCCTCTCATGGCTTAGGTCAATTCTCTCCGAGCAACCTTTCATTTTGACATGTTTTTTGACTCTGCCTTTTCATTTTGTTGATCATAGGTTTATGAGGCCAGAGACAGCGCAAGGTATTTTTGTCAACTTCAAGGATTTGTACTACTACAATGGCCAAAAGCTTCCTTTCGCAGCTGCTCAAATTGGTCAAGCTTTCAGGAATGAGGTTTGTAAATTTCTCAACACTTTCTCTTTAGACCACAAACTTCATCCTAGGTTAAAAATTGGTGTAGGTTTCACTTTAGATGGTCTTCACTAGGCGTGAATGGCTAAGTAGTGCTGTAATATCTATTTTTGGTCATTGCCGCCTTTCAAACACTGCAAAGTGAGCATAAGCCCATTGTTGGTTTCAAAAGCGCCTTTTAATCTTGATATCAATGAGGATCGACAATTAAGTGTCCCAAGAAGAAAGGGTGGAAACATCTCCCTTTGTCCAGGTAGTTGAAGTCCAGCTGAAATCAGAATAAAGAGAATGAACAGCAAAATAGCTTCAATTTGTAAAGTTTTTGTACCCATTTGGTTCTCATAATGCTTTTCTCAAGTCATATTTTTTTTTATGTTGCTAGATATCTCCACGCCAAGGTCTTTTAAGGGTTCGTGAATTTACTCTGGCGGAAATTGAACATTTTGTTGATCCCAATGATAAGTCTCACCCTATATTTCAAGAAGTTGCACATTTAGAAGTTCTGATGTTTCAAGGGAGCTTCAGGTATCTGCCCAATCTGCAAAGAAGATGAACCTTGGTGAGGCTGTGTCAAAGGTTGGTTTCTTTCTATAATGTGTCGTCCATTCGCAATATGAGCTTCTGTATGAGTGTAAATTCGTCATTCTTTCCCCTTGGTTCATTCACCTTTGTACAGGGTACTGTTAACAATGAGACTTTGGGCTATTTCATTGGGAGGGTGTACATGTTCCTGACAAGCGTAGGGATTGACAAAGAACGATTGCGGTTTCGTCAACATCTTGCAAATGAGATGGCTCACTATGCAGAGGACTGTTGGGATGCTGAAATTGAATGCTCATACGGTTGGATCGAATGTGTTGGTATTGCTGATAGGTCTGCATACGACCTACGTGCTCACTCGGTAAAAATTCGTGATGCAAATCTTTATTATTTTGGCCTTGTTGTAGACCTGTAATACAATCTTGCTCTCTTTGATAATGTAACTTAATGTTATCCTGAAGATGGTATTTGTGTGAAGTATGTGCACTTATGGTTTTGTTTTGAACTTTGGTGTAGGATAAAAGTGGTTCTGAACTCGTGGCTCATGAAAGATATCCAGAACCGAAAGAAGTGGAGGTACTTTTCCTCTCCTTATCTGCATATCTCTCTCTTTTTCTTTGGGGCGGGGTGTGGGGGTAATCAATTTCCCGAGCTTGTTGCCAACTGTGACAGAGTGTATTCTGATGGTTCTTCCAGGAAGTTGTTATTACTCCAGTGAAGAAAGAACTTGGGCTTGCATTCAAGGGTGACCAAAAGATGGTAGTTAAAGCGTTAGAGGTAATTCTGAAAGATTTCCTCAATACGACTCTAGCTTCATGTACATTTTTACATCACTTTGCATGAACATATACTGGATTTCCACAATTGTGATTTCCATGTGCTGTACCATAGTTGGCCCCTTCCATTTACCAATTGGTTTCTGAAGATTGAGACCATTGATTTTCTTTTTTTCTTTGCGGGTGTTAGTAAGATGATAATGCGGAGTCTGTGTTATGGTAATGCTCATGCTATAGTTTATTAAAGTTACATTCACTGTTTCTTTGCAGGCCATGGACGAAAAAACAGCTATGAAAATGAAGTCTAATCTGGAGTCCAAGGGTGAAGTGGAATTCAATGTTTGCGCTCTTGAAAAAAGAGTGACAATAACCAACAAGATGGTAACCATTGCGAAGGTGATTAAGAAAGAACACCAGAGGACATTCATCCCATCAGTTATTGAGCCATCTTTTGGTATTGGCCGCATCATTTACTGTCTATATGAACATTCTTTCTACACAAGGCCAAGCAAAGCCGGGGATGAGGAGCTGAATGTCTTCCGTTTTCCTGCTTTGGTGGCACCAATCAAATGCACTGTGTTTCCGCTGGTTCAGAACGAGCAATATGAGGAAGTTGCAAAACAGATCACGAAATCATTGATTGCTGCTGGTATCTCCTGTAAAAAAGATATTACAGGTAAGCATATGTTTTTTAAATGGATATATGAAGCGAAGTTTTGGAAAATAAGTGGGTACTTGCTTCTGATTTGTCTTGAAACTCTGTTTGTCAAATCTGTTTCTCCCCGTTAGTAAATGTGTATATGCTGCATTTTTTAAGTAGATAGACGGTGTTACCTTGATCACAATGCTTACAAGTCTAAGTTGGGTGACCTTCCTGTGGTAGATATTTCAGTGGACTTTGTGTCCGAGCCAAATATTTTTCGGTGTATGTTCAGTCCAAAGTGTTTCAGTGTACTTTCCCCTAAATTTCTTCAGTTTGGACCTGATTGTGCTCAGACAATGTGACATGACATGCAAGTGATAGTGCCTGATTTGCAGTAGTGAATTAGTGATACTGTGAAGGTTTGAGATGGTATATATAGCTAAATGTCTATCTTATGCAGGCACATCAATTGGCAAGCGGTATGCCAGAACCGATGAGATTGGTGTTCCTTTTGCTATCACTGTCGACTCAACATCATCTGTCACAGTTCGAGAAAGGGATAGTAAGCAACAGATTCGTGTGCGAATTGACGAGGTTGCATCTGTTATAAAGGAGGTTACTGATGGTCAGTGCAACTGGGCAGATGTACTGAGGAAATTCCAGACTCGTGGTCAGAGCACCTGGGCAGATGTACTGAGGAGATTCCAAACTTGTTCAGCTGCAACTGCTTACTTGTTAATTCCTTCTATTTCTTTTGTTTTGATATCCTCTTTTGTTTTCGTTGTTAAAAAAAGGTAATACATAAATCTAAATACAGTTTATAGAAAATTAGAGCATATGGTTTTCATTTTTCATGTAAATATTATGGAATCAACGAATTAAAATAAACTTTTAGAGTACAAAAAAATTGAAAATTGGAAGCTACACCACAACAATGGGATGCAAGTATCAAGTATGTGCAAATTGAAAAACTAGGGAGTATTTGTAAAAAAAAAAAAATGATTAGTTAAAGGAAATGTTATAGTACACTTTATACCATTTCTCTTTCAAATGTTTAATCTCCTTATGTCTTTTATTCAGTGAAATCTACCGCACCAGTGAAAAAATTAACCCTTTACTAATCATTTCTCTTCTCAACATCATCAATCCATGAAATACATTCGTCATATGATCGACTATATCATCATCAATGTGTACCTCATGAGCGTGGATTGATCGTTCGTTTTCAGTAGTGAAAATATCGCTACCTTGAAATAGTGTCAAAAAACCACGTATCGATTCGAGTGTGTGAATGAGACACCCTCTCTTCTATCCGAAGGTGTTAACCAAATAGCTCAAAAAAGCCCAATATTGGAACCAAATTGCCGAGGTGACAACGACATAAACTCGTCGTAAACTCGTAAAAATGCCAAAAAGCATTGAATAGCGAGATAGAGAGAGTAGCGTAAACTTTATGCTTCGCGTTATCTTTGCAAATATCCACAGTAGCAATCGAGTGTGCAAAATCCTCCAAATTCCCACGTTCACACAACCCTCCTTAAAACCCTTATTCTTCTCCTCCGCCGCCAAAACCACCTTCTCGCCGCCCAAAATGGACGAGTCCTCCCTCCGTCAAACCCACGCGGAGAAGCAATCCGCCGTCGACGCTCAGGCCAACGCCGTCAGGCAGCTCAAAGCATCGTCTTCCGCCGACAAATCCGCCGTCGACGCCGCCGTGGAGTCGCTCAAGGCGTTGAAATTGGACAAGGCCGCCGCCGAAGCGCGGCTCCAAGCTTTGATTAAGAGCTCTGGCGGTGAAAGTAGGGAGGAGTTTCAACGTCGCTTGATTAATACGCTTGAGCGAAGGTTGTTTTATATTCCGTCGTTTAAGATCTACGGCGGTGTTGCCGGTCTTTATGATTATGGTCCTCCTGGTTGCGCCGTCAAGTCCCAAATCCTCGCCCTTTGGCGGCAGGTATAATTCATTACTAATTGCTAATTTCTTGGTTGGTTGATTGGTTTATTTATTTCATCGGAATGTTGAATTTGTTGTGAAATTGTTAATGCATGTTTGTCCTGTGTTTGAATTTGTTGGGAAATTTCGATGTCGGATTTACGATTGCGAATTCTCGTTTGTTTGAATACCGGATAATGTCGTGTTATTATGTAGTTTGAATGTGGTTGTAATTTGAGACTCAGTGGTCTGTTTGAGTGGCGGATGTGAGGGAACTGTGGAACTTGTCTCGATTTTCGATTCTCGGTTGGTTGATGATAGGGGAATTCGGAGGAAACATGCTGAATTTGTTGTTATTTTTTGATCCTCGGTTGGTTGATGATCGGGAGTTTGGAGGAAATGCTGAATTTGTTGTTGTATTTTGAGACTCGGTTGGTTGATGATCGAGGAATTTGGAGAAATTGCTGAATTTGAAGTTGTATTTTGAGACTCAGTTTATTGATGATCGGGGAATCTGAAGGAAGAAGTTGTATTTTGAGATTCGGTTAGTTGTCTGACTGGAGAACTTGATGGAAGTTTCGGATTTGTGTTGAATTCCGAACGTTGATTGTTTGCTGAATGGAGAACTCAATGGGAGAATGTCAATATATGTCGAGTATTCTGAACTCTGAAGTTGGGCTGCATATTTGGTTATATGTTGTTGTGCATTGGTGAATGTGATTGTCTTGGGAGTTTTTTCTTTGTTTTGTTGATGAAGGCTTGTCATGATTGTGATTTGCTTATTTTTTGATAGATTCAGATTGTGCTAAAATATGAGTTATTGGTGCATACGCCGTTTAGATTTTGTGTTCCATTTTATGGGCATTTGAGATTTGTGTGAAACTTGATAGGAATGTGAGATTCTTGTTGTATGGAGGGTTTTCTGAGCTACGACATGTTCAGTTCACTGTTCACATCGTATATTTGTCCTGGTAGTGTGAGATTAGTGGCACAGTAGCTCAGGTTTTTTAAAAAAGTTGTTTATATTAACTTCAGCCCCCATAAATGCGTGGAAAACCAACTCAATAAGTCATGGTGTGGCCTTTGTGATGAGGCTTTTTTCTTTTTTCCTTCCCTTTTCTAAGGTTTCCTGTTTCTACTTCATTCTTGTGATTGTTGGATGCAATTGTATCTGCCTGGATAATCATTTTTTGTTATGATGTGATCTTATTTGAGAGGTACACAGTACACTGGATACATGCATACCGAAGTAACTGAACTGATGAGTTATGTGCTTGAAGACCTGGCTATCTCGATATTATATACGTAGATCTAATATATTCTTTTAAACTGTGCCAGCATTTTGTTCTTGAAGAAAACATGTTGGAAGTGGATTGCCCGTGTGTGACACCAGAGGTTGTGCTCAAGGCATCAGGGCACGTGGAGAAGTTCACTGACCTTATGGTTAAGGATGAAAAGACTGGCACATGCTATCGTGCAGACCACTTACTCAAGGATTTCTGCAAGGAAAAGCTTGAAAAGGACCTCAGTCTATCTACAGAAAAAGTAGCAGAACTCAAACATGTGTTAGCTGTACTAGATGAGTTTTCTGCTGAGGAGTTAGGGTCAAAAATCAAGGAATATGGTATAGTTTCCCCTGATACCAAGAATCCCCTCTCTGAGCCTTATCCCTTCAATTTGATGTTTCAGACATCGATTGGTCCTTCTGGGTTAATTCCTGGGTATGTTTGCCGCTCTCCCTCTCACGGCTTAGGTCAAGTCCCTCCGAGCAACCTTTCATTTTGACATGTTGTTTGTTTGACTCTGTCGTTTCATGCTGTCTATCATAGGTTTATGAGGCCAGAGACAGCGCAAGGTATTTTTGTCAACTTCAAGGATTTGTACTACTACAATGGCCAAAAGCTTCCTTTCGCAGCTGCGCAAATTGGTCAAGCTTTCAGGAATGAGGTTTGTAAATTTCTCAACACTTTTTCCTAGACTCTTACTCTTTAGACCATAAACTTGATCCTAGGCTAAAAAATGGTGTAAGTTTCACTTTAGGTGGTCTTCACGAGGCGTGAATGACCACGTAGTTCTAGATTTTCTGTTTTTGGTCATTGGCGCCTTTCAAACACTGCAGCGTGAGCATAAGAGCATTGTTGTTTCGTTTCTTAAGCGTTCTTTAATCTTGATATCAATGAGTATGGAGAATTAAGTGTAACGAGAAGAAAGGGTGGAAACATATCCCTTTGTCCAGTTGGTTAAAGTCTGCTGAAATCAGAATAAACAGAAAGAACAGCAAAGTAGGTTGAATTTGTAAAGGTATTGTACTCATTTGGTTTTCGTAATGCTTTTCTAAGTCAACTTTTTATTTTACTAGATATCTCCACGCCAAGGTCTTTTAAGGGTTCGTGAATTTACTCTGGCGGAAATTGAACATTTTGTTGATCCCAATGATAAGTCTCACCCTAAATTTCAAGAAGTTGCACATTTGGAGATTTTGATGTTTCCAAGGGAGCTTCAGGTATCTGCCCAATCCGCAAAGAAGATGAACCTTGGAGAGGCTGTGTCAAAGGTTGGTTTCTTTGTACATTGTGTCGTGCATTCGCAATATGAGCTTCTCTATTCACATGAGTGTAAATTATTTATTCTTTCCTCTTATCACATTCACCTTTGTTCAGGGTACTGTTAACAATGAGACTTTGGGCTATTTCATTGGGAGGGTGTACATGTTCCTGACAAGTGTAGGGATTGATAAAGCTCGATTGCGGTTTCGTCAACATCTTGCAAATGAGATGGCTCACTATGCAGCGGACTGTTGGGATGCTGAAATAGAATGCTCATACGGTTGGATTGAATGTGTTGGTATTGCTGATAGGTCTGCATACGACCTACGTGCTCACTCGGTAAGAATTGTTGGTGCATGTCTTTATTATTTTGGCCTTGTTGTAAACCTGTATACTCTTGCTCTGTTTAATAATTTAAATTAATGTTATCCTGAAGATGGAATTTGTGTGAAGTATGTGCACTTATGGTCTTGTTTCAAACTTTGGTGTAGGATAAAAGTGGTTCTGAACTCGTGGCTCATGAAAGATACCCAGAACCGATAGAAGTGGAGGTACTTTTTCCATTTCATAGCTACATTTTTTTTCTCTCTTTTTGTTGTGAGGGGTGATACGTTTCACGAGTTTTGGTTCCAACTGTGACTGTGTATTTATGATTATTCTTCCAGAAAGTTGTTATTACTCCCGTGAAGAAGGAACTTGGGCTTGCATTCAAGGGTAACCAAAAGATGGTAGTTGAAGCGTTGGAGGTAATTTGAAAGTTTTCCTCTACACAACTCTAGCTTCAATTATATTTTTACACCACTTTGCATGCACATAAACCGTTGTCCACTATTGTGATTTCTATGTGCTGTACTATTTGTGGCTTCCAATTATCAATTGGATTGTATGGTAGACGATCATAGTTTTTTTTTTCTTTTTTTTACACAGGGTCTGTGTTGTGGTGGATGCCCATGCTAAGTTACAGCCACTTTTTTTTTGCAGGCCATGAAGGATAAAGAAGCTATGGAAATGAAGTCCAATTTGGAGTCCAAGGGTGAAGTGGAATTCAATGTTTGCACTCTTGGTAAAAATGTGACAATAACCAACAAGATGGTAACCATCGCGAAGGTGATTAAGAAAGAACATCAGAGGACATTCACTCCATCAGTTATAGAGCCATCTTTTGGTATTGGCCGGATCATTTATTGTCTATATGAACATTCCTTCTACACAAGGCCAAGCAAAGCCGGGGATGAGGAGCTGAATGTCTTCCGTTTTCCTGCTTTGGTGGCACCGATCAAATGTACTGTGTTTCCTCTTGTTCAGAACGAGCAATATGAGCAGGTCGCGAAACAGATCACGAAATCATTGGTTGCTGCTGGTATCTCTTGTAAAAAAGATATTACAGGTAAGCATACGCTTTTTAATGGAGATATGTAGATAAGCTCTTGATAATGAGTTGGTAATTGCTTCCAATATGTCTTTAAGCTCTGCTTGTCAATTTCCTTTCTCCCTGTTGGTATATGTGCATATGCTACATGCTCAGACAATGTGACTTTGTATGGAAAATAAGGTCATGTGGATGTACTTTGCCTATTAGCGTTCAATTCTTGATTCTTCTTAATTATTTATGGGCTTTGAAGACCATGATTTTCAGTTTGGAACTATTTAGGTAGCAACAGTAGCAGTAGCCATTGTGCCCACGGGGTGGGGGATGTACTTTTTGTAAGGTCATCTGAGTGTGTACTTTATCTAGTAGCGACTCTTGATATTCTTGATAATTTCTGAACTTTTGGAAACATTTATTTCACATAGGAACTGTATGGCTAGCCAACAGTAGCAGCCTAATGTGCACACGGGGTCGATGCGTAAGTGCTTAACCCTTTGGGGGTCGTCCAAACTCCTAATTGCTGTAGTTGTGCGACATGAGTTTGATGCTAAGAGCCCTTGACTGGATAAAAAGATAGTCACTAAAGTTGTAAGCTCCCAACGAGATTACGAGTCATCTGTGGTAGGTGATAGACAGACTGACAGGACTCATGAGCGTCATGCATAAGCAACAGTGTTGAATCGGTGTTGAATCCTATAAATCTCAACCATTTTAGTGGGACTGGTTTGGTTAGTTTTCGAGCATCTTATTCATAACTCTTTAAGGGCTTAACTTCTTAGATCTTTTGATATTCAGGCAGTTATTACCTAATTATGTGGTATTTGTTCACATTTATCCTTCTGTTAAGCGTTGCTTGTACCAACTCGATTTTATCTAGTTTGAATTCTAGATTATAGATTTGTCAGCCTGACGTGACATGCTAGTGATAGTGTCTGATTTGTAGTAGTGATACTGGCTTTGAGATATAGTGGAATATAGCTAAGTGTCCATCTTATGCAGGCACGTCCATTGGCAAGCGGTATGCCAGAACTGATGAGATTGGGGTTCCTTTCGCTATCACGGTTGACTCAACGACGTCTGTCACAGTTAGGGAAAGGGACAGTAAGCAACAGATTCGTGTCCAAGTTGATGAGGTTGCATCTGTTATAAAGGAGGTTGCTGATGGCCAGAGCACTTGGGCAGATGTACTGTCGAGATTCCCAACTCATTCATCTGCGGCCGCTGATGAATGAAACAGCAGGTTTCAAAGGTGAGCTAACCTCATAGTCGATTTAAGTAATTTTTTCCTTGTAGACACCATGTACTATTATTCCTACTATGTTTATGCTTCTCGGGAGGAGTCATTTTGTCATCCTATGTATGCTACAGTTGCTCCCATGTCATTTCCGATCTTCCCTCTGATTCAATTTCAGTGGTAATACTGATTTGGTGTACTATTATCCGTATATGTTCATTCGCAATATGATGTGTTTTTGAAAGCTTTTACTCCACAGCCATGAATCACAATTTGAAGTCTTTTTTAAATTGTCTTGGACATGGATTCAACTACCGATATTTTATCCGCTTTAAGTGTTGTTATCTGGTGGTTCATCAAATGCGTTTCTTGCTTGTGGCTACTGCTGGCCAGTACCCTAACGAGGGGAACATTGCCATCTTCATCTGTGATTATAGTGAACTGCTCAATCAGAATTTGAACGTAAATTGTCAATGAACCCGATCATTATCCGTTACAACATTAGTTAAGAAGGGGGCAATTGAAAAGTTCTTAACCTTACATGCTCGTGAGTCGTGAGTTGTGATACTCCTAACTTCCTAAGGACTACCCGTAGCTACTCGATTTTGCTAACAAAGGACCACAAAATGTTACAGAATACTTAAGTTTGAGTATTGCTTGAAATTAGTAAGGGAGATGATCTGATGCACCCCCAGAGATGGAATTGCCAGCACTAGAGCTTCTCTCAGCATGGCAGAGTTGGCGAAGCTTGGTGGGAACGTACCAGATGGAGAGCCGGGGATGTGAGTTAAAGATGGCATCAATGTCCCATCCCTGTCGAGCAGCTATGGCAACCAGAGGCTTGTAGCACGCCTGTCTCCACGCCCCAACGTTCTCTCCTCTCTCCTTGAAGGCTCTTCTCAGCGCGTTGGACGTCTCCTCATCCAGACAGTGCAGAGCGTAGCAATGCACGTAATGTCTCATTTTGGGCTTGTTTATGTAGGTTGCCCCAACCTTCTTTGCGAATCTGAATACCTGGTTTGTCACCTGTTTCGGGTTTTCATAAACCATCACTCTCAGCATTAAACACGAAAAAAGAAACGTAAACTATCTAAAGAAACGATCCCAGTATTATATGCTGGTAATTTTGAAACATCATCAAAAAGTGAATTAGTAGTACCGGGGAGATAAAAACACAAAGAAAGAAAAGGACACAGAGAGAAAGGGGAAGCACAAAATGAAATGATGTTACTACTGTAGCCCCTCTGAGCTACGCCTGCTAGTTGGGGCCTAAAAGCCTCAGTCAATGGATGTATGACTCTGTGTCTGCACTGTTCCTTTTTTGGACTTTATGTTGGGATTTCCGAGACACACACCCATACACGGAACATACATACTCCATCCATCCTATTATGGAATGTAACATTTATCATTTCGGTCCCATTCAAACTAAACGTAACGTCTTTCCTAACAATTAAAAAAATTATTCTCTTGGCCATATTTATTTTTATTAACATACAAAATTTGGCATTCCATTGTATGGATGTCAGAGAATAAGTTAGTGATTAGGAGAAAAACTACCCCTATACCGTGACCTCGTTTAGTGATATAAAATACGAGTATGCATTTTTGTTAAATTGGAAGTCAAAACGTTCTCTCGAAATTCTGAGATCGATTTTTATACTTGTTCTATGGAGGGATTGGGTAAAAAGATTACTCATTGCAATTAGTTTTTGTGTCATCAAATCTAGGGTACTTTTCTTTTGTTTTTATCTTTGCTCTCCTTCCCAACAGCAGAATCCCAGTGAGTTGTCAACCTTGTACTGCGACACCTCATCTCTTCTTCCACAAACAACCTGACTTAGTTGCAGACTCACTGCATGATGAATTGATCAATCTTTTTTACTGTCTTTTTTTTCATTAACCAACTTGATTTTTACGTACATAAAAAGTTACTGTTCAACGTACCCCTGACAGGACACTTGTCGACATCTCAGTGGCTGCCCCACACACTCCCCTCCAATTAAAACTTCGTACTATTGTTTTTTGTAATATATGCAACAAACCAAACTTACGACAATTCCAACCAACCGCAAGTGTAGTTTCTTTCATACGGTTAGTTAATTAATAATAGTGTTGTTTGTTGTGTTGATTGCATTGGTTATTATGTTCATGTTAAGGTGAGGAAATTTGTGACTTTTTGGTCAGACATGTCTCAGCATAGATAGTGAAAGGTGATATTTACTTTCACAACTTAACTCGACAACCATAAAATTAAGCTCGAAAATCAAAATGACTTTTCGTTAGTTTAAGTAAAATCGTCGTATAAAACTCGAAAAAATTCTACGGATCAAATTTTTGCGAATCAGTTTGTAAAGATGCCGTTCAAGTTTGTATAGACCTTTATAATATTTAGTATGTTAGTAGAATTTAATCATTGTGTACAAAATCTTTACTTGATTTGGTTCACAATTTTTTTCTAGCTTGTTTGTACAATTTGAGTCATTTACTTGGATAATTCTACCAAAATGTACTCTAACAAATACTTCGAGGAGAACATTGATTGATAAGACAGCTTAAAATAAATATAGTAACCTAGATAAAGGGCCCTTCCCAAGAGGGAAATCTTGTGTAGGTTGGGGAGGAGTGGAGGAAGTAGCTATGTGTGTGGATAGGGTATGCTCCAAATCCTTTTGGTGTACTATATAGGAGTAGTAAGGTAAGTCTAGCACATACCATTATTCATTAAAAGCTTAGATTTCCCACAACAACAAGCTTTCGAACCTTGAACTATCGATGCAACTGTTACGTGCATATCATGACAATCTCGATTATTATACATGTTATTATTCACGATACATGGCAAAATAGTAAAACTAACAAATAAATCCTGGACAATGAGTAATCGTAATTCACCAAATCATGTAACATCAAATTAATATCAATAGTAAACAAACATTAATAAATTTCACTTGTAGAACCATAAAATGAAGGGTGAAATAATAAAGGGTTACCTTAGTGGGGCATTTTTCACCACGTTCCTTAGCAATATTCTGAACTTGGAGTAGAAAATCACGGCATTGCTCATACAAATGGAACAAATAATCCAACCCATTCTTCTTACCACGAGCAACCTCTCCTGGCT
>JBBYHQ010000009.1:4919167-4929427 GCA_038382645.1 Spergularia azorica
AGAGAATAGTGGGAACGAATCAATTTACGCGTATACAAATATATTTACCAATAATACAAATATCACATATCCTATTAGAAATGCAATGTTGTATTTGTATACCTCTAGCACCTCGCACAAGATGGTGTAAATTAATGAAGTATCTCAGAATTGGAGTTTTTTAGTTTCTACTCGCTTCGTTCGTCTATACACTTCCCACTTTCGATTTAGGGGTGTTCATCTTTGAACTTTCTATTTAGAGTCTTTCCTTATTTCTATATTTAAAGGCCAAAACACCCCTACTTTATTAATTTATTTATTAAAAATGTAAGTGAGGCATTCCCATATGTTGTAATTTTACACCAAATGGTCTCTGAAACTCATAGTTTATTCTATTTTTCTTAAAAATTGTGTCATGACCCTACGCATTTTATAGGCGAACGGAGGGAGTACTGAGTCACTCAAGGAAGAATTCTACCGTAAAACTGCTTTTGAAAAATTAGGCTACTAGGGCTCAACACATTGGCCAAACACACTCCTAAGCTAAAAAGACAGCGAAGTGGAGTATGTAAAATGGACCACTCTTTAAAAATAAAGGTGGTGGTTTAGACTGAAAAATTAAAGGGAAAACACACAATGGAAGGAAATAACAAAAGTCACGTGCTAGAGGGTAGTCAAGCTGGAAATTGACTTTTTGGCCATGAAAGTTATTTTGGGAGTGTTTGACAAAACATTGGTTGCATAAAGGAGTGTTTGACAAAAAAGAATTTATTTGAACGAGTGTGTGACAAATTCAACATTTTATAAGGGAGTGTTTGACAAATAATCATAGTTTTACCAGCACTTGTAAATGGTAATCACTTGAAAATAATATAGGCTTGTAAGATGATTAGAAACTCGTAATAATGCATTATGCATACTCGTATGTTCTTGAAATGCAAATAGAAATGTGCACACAGAAAAAAAAAATAAACATGTTAATATAGCAAAACGCCTAGGAATAGATCAGAAGTATTACTTGGCAGTGTATTGTCTGTACCACAATCAAATTTGACAGCTTACTTTCGAACTGATGTTCACAGAACGAAAGCATTGTTAAAACAATCAAATTTGTAAAGCTTTGTGTTGAGTATTATGAACTTCTAGAGAATAGTGATTGCAAATTTGTTTAACAGCGTATCCAATGTCCTGTAAATACATAAGCTCGAATTTTATGCGAATTTAATCTGTTGAGATAATTAATCATGATGGCCAATCACAGATGATGGTAAAGCCTCTGCCCTGTGCACTCTATGTTTAGTCCTACCTTTGATAAGTGAGATTGCACAAGCTCGTCAACAACAGTTTGGTGACGTGACACATAAAAATCATGAGACCGTCTCATATGAGAACTTTCGTGGTTTTAATAGATGAGTAGTTCGCTACTACAATCACATCTTTAATTTCGTGATCATTCAACTTGCCATTAGTCATTTTGATTCCTGTCGGGTTTTCGTAACTGAAGTTGTTTGTTTGAGTCGAATGCCTATTTTCCCAAAACGCATATGAAATGTACATACACAGGGAATACATGTTAAGAATTACTCCGTACCCCGTATAAGTTAGCTGTCTATCGTCTTTACTCTGTACTACAACCACCTGCAAGTCAAACATCTTAGCAGTTGGGAGCTAACTTTCAAGCTGTTATTTATAGAAAGTTTTGTTGCACTAAAATTGCTAAGTTTTGTTCAAGCTGAGTATGCTGCACTACTTATAGTAAATAGTGATTGCACATTTGTGTAAGGGTGTATGTTATGTTGTGTGAACACTAAAAACATACATAAACTCGAATTTGATGCGATTTTGTTGAGGTAATTAATTATGTCCAATGCACAGATGATGGTAAAGCCTCTGCTATCCTGGCTGTACACTTTATGTGTAGTCCTGGCTCTGATCAGTGAGATTGCACAAGCTCGTAAACGAGTTGAAAAAACTGGTGTTTATCACTCCCCTGAGTTCGTTATGCAGCCGGGATCGGTCGTGAACAGATTCGACTACAACATAGACTTCCCTAGGAATCATGTTGGCCTTAAGAGTTTTACTGCCGAAGTAGTTGATGAGGCTGGAGAATCTGTCCCTCTCCACAACACTTACCTCCACCATTGGGTGATTAACCGATATTATCAGCGTGTTGGTACTCGAGGCAATACGCATAACCAGTCAGATTTTATATCTGCAGGGAACTCTGGAGTGTGTAGTGATCTTGGACAATACTTTGGGCTGGGATCTGAGACGCGGAAAACTCTCACACATGTGCCGGATCCTTATGCAATTGAGATTGGTAATCCTGCTAAAATACCAGCAGGGTATGAAGAAAGATGGCTGCTTAATGTTCACGCAATTGATACCAGGCATGCCGTAGATAAGTTGGGCTGTACCGAGTGCAGGTGCAGTCTTTATAATGTTACTATAGATGAGTATGGGAAGCCTATAAGTCCGGATTATGAAGGAGGCTTGGATTGTTGCTATGATAAAACACAGTGCAAAGTTAAGGCAGGCTTTGAACATTCTCCGAGGAAGCTGTACCTTAAGTATACACTGAACTATTTGGATTGGGATGCATCACTTATTCCCGTCAGAATCTATATCTTTGATATCACTGATACTCCGAGAATATCAGAAGATTCTGGAGAAACAATGCATAACTGCGAGGTCCAGCTTATTCCAAATTATCCGCATTTGTATACTCTTTTATATCCCTTATATATGCTTGTATTCCCAACAAGCTTTGATTTTATATATATGATACGCCACTCAATTCTAATGGAACATAGTGTTTGGTACAGGTTGAGTATGCTGTCGAACAATGCAAATCAACTGATGTGTCTAATGATAGGTGCATTGACACCAAGAGGCTAAGCTTTAATATGCCACGAGGCGGGTATATGATCTACGGTTCTGCTCATCAGCATGCTGGAGGAATTGGTTTAGCTCTTTATAGAAAGGTTATTCTTAACGTTCTGCTGCTGATATACACCACTTATCAGCTGTGTGTCAAAATGTAGTGCTGTGTAATTCTCAAATGCTTGCTTTACAAACTCTTGACTGTCTACATCGAAAATGATTCAGGATGGAGGGCTTATTTGTGCCTCAATGGCAATGTATGGAAATGGAAATGAAGCCGGAAATGAAGCGGGATACATTGTTGGAATGTCAGCCTGCTATCCTCAACCTGGCTCTATTATTATAGACGATGGAGAGAGCCTGATTCTTGAATCTAACTACAGCAGTTCTCAGAAACACACTGGAGTCATGGGTCTTTTCTATATTTTGGTTGCTGATCAGTTGCCTCAAAAAAATAGCTTTCTGGACGCGCTGATTTCTGTAAGTTCTTGGATAATACACACACTTTTTATGAACATCATTGAGTGCTGTTCTACACAATCTTCAACTGATGGTCATTTTCTGTTCTTTTCTGCAGAAAGTAGATGGTACAGAAATGCCTCTTTCTGCCTGGATATTGCTGGGTCTCGGGGTTGTTGCAGTCGCAATCTTTGCTGTAGGTTTCCGTAGGAGTACTTATCCAGCTGAAGATGGCTACCAGCCTGCGTCAATGGGAAGTGATATCTAGCCTATGATGCATGAAAATTATCCTATGGATCTGCTGCTTATGATAAATGATAAATCTCGAGTTGCTTGGAATAATGGTTCTCTATGTAGATGCTTAAATTTGCAGCATGCTTGTAATCTAAACTACTCGTACTTTGATAGTTTGATGTATGACATTGTTTAAAGCTAGTAACAATTTGAAACAGAGCCATGAGCCATCGTTTGTATCTTTCTTGTTTTCGTATTGTTCAGTATATATGAAGCATAAAATCCGGTCAATCAAGGGGAAGGGGATACAGAAATCAGACTTACGACATAACATATCCAATACGTCAATTTTATCCACTAGATGACCATTTAATTATTCTTTGGTTTTTGGGATATAATGGAATAAAGCAAAATGACTCATAAAACTGTCTGTACTTCTTATTTTGTGAAGTAGCAGTCAGTTGGTGTGATTCTCGAAACAATTTTCATTTTGGGTCATACGTGCGCAACCTCTCTATGTTTCAACATGGGGTAAGGCTTGCATGCATCTGACCCCCCCCACCTCATCTTATGGCGGGAGCCTTTAAGACCCTGTGGTTAAAGATGTTGTTGTTGTATTAGTTCACTAAAACTTGCTAGTTTTTATACAACGAAACTACATGTCGATGTCTTACATACATGGATGTCATTCTCGGATCAGAAAGCGAAGATGTGGTCCAAGTGCATAACATTAAATTTTCCCAAGTATGGTAACATGACTAGTAGACGGAGTAGCTACTCTTATGCCTAAAAGACACAAAAAAACGTCTAACACAAAATCCCAGCGGAAATTTGACCTAATTCGACCTAATTCAACCACAGCCAACAGCAAAACGAAACCAACAATAAAGAGAACAATCAACACCACTGAGTAACCAACAATAATTTCACTACGAATTATAGCAAAATACAAGGACAGTTTACTACTTTAGTTATTGGCCCCTAACTTAAAACTAATTCAATCCCAACTACAAATGATTATCATTCGGATTAATTCACATTAATTTCCCTAATCAGTTGTACTACCAAAAGATCCAAAAGAATGACACAGAAATACCTTTTAGCCGATGAACAATTAGCAGACGCACACCTCCGATCAGCTTGGAAGAAGCCCAACCTCCGTGTTTTTTCCTCTCAATTGTTGTGCCCTAGCACAATAGTGAGACTAGCATTACCCAATTTACATTCTATCAGAATGAATCGATTTTTGTGTTTCATTTTCCATACCCCACCAATCATATGGTAGTATTTCATTAACTTTTCAAAAAAAAAAATACATTTTTTAATAAATCTCGATATAAATCATAGATAGGGAACAAGACACGAAAATAGGACTTGTGACCCACGGATTCCACACACATCAAAAAGGTGAGAAGCCACAAATATCGAACACGTAAACCCAGAGTTCCAGTCAAAGTGTCAAACTCATCCTAAATTATCCCTCAGTCAAGTTCGTCACAGGTGACATCACCAATTCCGAAGTCAGATAAATGTCATTTTCCGCAATTTATATATTTCCTGAATCATCACCTTCACTTTTATCTCACTAATCACCCCCCAAATTTCCCGCTATTTTCACACTTTCAGGCTCCACCCCCATAATCACCAAAGGTACGCCGCAGTTAAAATTACTCTGTAATTTACCCTTTCTAGTTTTTACCATCCATTTTTCTTTCTCTTCACTGTTTGATTGTTTTTTTTTCTCTTTAACTGTATGAATTGATGATGTTTATTATTATCTGGTACTTTTGTGAACTTGATTGTCTTTCTAAATAAAGGATAGGGTTATTTCTGGAAAACTGTTAAACATGTTTTAAATTTCTAATCTTGAATCTTACGATGAAACCGTCGTCGTCGAATTCTCGGGTTGTGATTTTTACACTTCCTTCCACTTGTGTGTGTGAGTATAGTCTTGATGAATGATCACGAGTTTAGAAAATTTTGGATACGTATGAACACGTATTTGAATAATAATAATAATACTCCCTCCGTTCCCGTCATTTCTTGGACTTTTCGCCTTTTCGGAACCCTTTTGTTGACTTAAACATTAAAGATTGCAGTAAACGGAGAGTAACTACTAAATCACAAGTTCGCAACGTATGATGTGTAATCGATAAACTTCTCTTAAACCCTAGGGTTTTATCGTTTCGGATCGAGTTCTACCTAAGCCTCGCTTTAGGCAGGAGACTTTGAGGCAGTAGAGTTGTTTTTTTTTTTTTTTTGTATTGAGCTAAATTTATTATTGTTGCACTAAAATTGCTAAGCTTTGTTCAAACTGAGTATGCTGCACTACTTATAGGTGAATAATGATTCCACATTTGTGTAAGGGTCTATTTAATGACTTGTGAAAAATATAAACTCAAATTTGTTGTGATTGTTTTGAGGTAATTAATTATGGCCTATTATGCACAGATGATGGTAAAGCCTCTGCTATCATGGATGTACACGCTATGTGTAGTCCTGGCTTTGATCAGTGGGATTGCACAAGCTCGTAATCGAGGTGAAAACATGATGAAGTCTGCGGTTTATCACTCCCCTGAGTTTGAAATGCAGCCTGGATCGGTAGTGAACAGATTCTACAACGACATAGGTTTCCCTCGGAACCACATTGGCATAAAGAGCTTCAATGCTGAAGTGGTTGATGAGGCTGGAGAAGCTGTCCCACTCCACAACACTTATCTCCACCATTGGGTGGTTGCACGATATTATCAGCGTGTTGGCACGCAAGACAATAGGCTTAACCAGTCAGATTATATGTTCGTAAGGAACTCTGGAGTATGTAATAATCTTGGACAATATTTTGGGCTGGGATCTGAGACGCGGAGAACTGACACACATGTGCCGGATCCTTATGCAATTGAGGTTGGGAATCCTGCTGAAATACCTGCAGGGTATGAAGAGAGATGGATGCTTAATGTTCACGCAATTGATACAAGGCATGCTGAAGATAAGTTGGGCTGTACTGAGTGCAAGTGCAGTCTTTATAATGTTACTATAGATGAGTATGGCAGACCTCTGAGTCCTGATTATGATGGAGGCTTGTATTGTTGCTATGACAAAACACAATGCAAGGTTAAGGCAGGCTTTGAACATTCCCCGAGGAAGCTGTACCTAAGATATACAGTTAACTGGTTCGACTGGGATGAATCACTTCTTCCTGTCAGAATCTATATCTTTGATATCACTGATACTCCAAGATTATCAGAAGATTCTACAGAAACAATGCATCACTGCAAGGTCCAGCTTATTCCTAATTATCAGCATTTGTACACCTTTATCCCTTTCGCTTGTTTCATTCTTTTTAGAACTAAAACAAGCTTTGACTGAATACATATGATATGCCACTCATTTCTGATGGAACTGAGTATTTGGTACAGGTTGAGTATGAGGTCGAACCATGCAAATCATCTGTTGTATCTAATGATAGGTGCATTGACAACAAGAGGCTAAGCGTAAATATGCCACAAGGTGGGTATTTAATCTATGGTGCTGCGCATCAGCATTCAGGAGGGATTGGTTCAGCTCTTTATAGAAAGGTGATTGTCAACATTTTGCTACAATCTCATTTGCCACCTGTTTAGTGTGACATGTGAAACCATATATGTCGTGTGCTTGTCAATTTTAATGTCCGCTTGCCCTCTTTGGGCTACTCAATACTCAAATGCTTGCTTTACAAACTGTTGTATGATGTTTTGTATCCGAGCATGAGGTTTTCTTTATTATTATTTCGGAGGTTTCCATCTCTCTCCGATATGTCTGTCATACGATTAAGTAATTTGCTCCCAAGTAGTTCTGTGGGATTGAGGAAGTTCTATTCAATCTAATTTTCATAGTTGCCTGCCTGTTAATAATATTTGAAATTGCTGATCTAAGCATCCTTTATGATACTGTCTACATTAAATTGATTCAGGATGGACGGGTTATTTGTGCCTCAATGCCGATGTATGGAAATGGAGACCAAGCAGGAAATGAAGCTGGATACATTGTTGGAATGTCAACCTGCTATCCTCACCCTGGTTCTCTTGTGATAAACGATGGAGAGAGCCTGGTTCTGGAATCTAACTACAGCAGTTCTCGAAAACACACTGGAGTTATGGGCCTTTTCTACATTCTGGTTGCTGATCAATTGCCTCAGAAGAACAGTTTTCTTGAAGCACTGATTTCTGTAAGTTCCGTTGTACCTTGTTACATCTTCTGAGTATGTTTTACTAACCATCCACCAAAAAATATCCTTCTTAGTTATCTAGTAAATCTATCTTCCCCCCCCTCCCCCCCTTTCTCCGGAAGTTTCTTTTCCAAATGGAAGGAGGTTGGGGCAGGTCAGTCTTCATATGTTCATACTTCATATTTTGGTTTGTAGAAGCTAATAAGCTACAGCTACAAAAGATTATTTCTACACTAGTTCCATCGAGAAATCAATGTTCAGCCTACTCAAACTGATCCAAAATTCTGTTTAAAACTGCCAAAGTAAATGTTGAGATGAATGAATAAGAACCAAAATGAGCTAATGAATTGTATAACATCCTTCACTTTCCTCTTTCCGTCTCTTTATTTCTTCCTCTTCGGTTTTCACCTTTTTTATTAGCGTTCTTTCCTTATGATGGTTCATGTTAGCGGACAACAAATTATTTCAAAACTATGCAGGTTTCGTTGTAGACTTGTTGAGCTGTCATACTTCTATGAACGCATATCATCAGTGAGTGTTGCTCTACGCAATCATCAACTGATGGTGATTCTCTGTTATTTTTTTGCAGAAAACAGGTGGTACAGAAATGCCTCTTTCTGCCTGGATAGTGCTTGTTCTGGGGGTTGTTGCAGTTGCGATCTTTGCTGTAGGTTTGCGTAGGAGGACTCCAGTTGAAGATGGCTACCAGCCTGTGTCGATGTGAGGTAATATCTAGCCTATGATGCATGAATATTATCTTATGGATCTGCTGCTCTGCTGCTTATAATAATCTCGAGTTGCTCATTAGCTTTTGTACAACTTTTGCCACATTATGACTTAAAAGAGAGCAGAGTACAACTATGTGAAATAATCACTTGCACATATATAGTTTCGGAAGGGGATTTGGTGCTCACTGCTGCTGTGAACACCACGTATTCAGATCGCTTGGAACATGAATACCCGGCCGAAACTAGTAAGAACATGAACAATGGTTCTCTGTAGATGCTGAAATTTGCAGACGCTTGTAATGTGAACTACTTGTTAGTTTGATACATGGTATGTCTAAAGCTAGTATGATTTTGAAACAGAGCCATTGTTTATATCTTCCTTGTTTTCCTTTTGTTCAATAGATGAAGCACAAAATGAGACTTACGACTTAACATACCCAATACTTCAATCTTAACCAGTAGACGACCATATAATCATTGTCTACATGACTACATCTTTCTTGTGATCACTCCGAGACCCCTGATGTCGTATATGAACATCTCGGAGATGAACTCAAAGTTTGCTAAGCATGATTTGATCTAAGTGGATAATAATACTCCGTATTAAGTATTCCTCAAACATGATTTAATCTAATACATGATGTGATGATAAACAAAGAAGAAGACAGAGTAGCTACTTATTGGTTTACTAGCATACGAAATAAAGAGAAAATCTGGAAGAAAGGCGTGACCTTCCCTTTGCCTAGAAGACTTGCCATTTGCCTGCTTCATTCAAGCAAATTTCACCTCTTTGTTTCTGTAACAACTCCAGAATCTCCGAACCATTGTTGTACTTGTGGTATCATCATCGTCGTTGTCGTCCTCGTCTTCCTTCGACATGTTTGAGAGACCTGAATACTCTTATCAAAGCTTGCAAGAATACCAAGATTGAAGGGGGGGGGGTGGTTCAAGGAAGGGTAGTATTTCTCTTCATTAAATCAAGTACTAGTATATAAATAAAAAGACGATGGTAATTTAGAATCATTTTTTTTTTGGGAGGAACCCCACAAAAATAGTTTAGTTGTAGACAGATTTCGAACCCTTTGTAAACGACTTTTCCAGATCATTATGCCTACGCGGGTTTCACTTTAAACTAAATAATAACTTAATCACTGTAAGATTAAGATGTTAATAATGCGTTAATGGTCCCCAAGCTAGGGATTATTCTCATGCAATTCGGTCCAAAGTGTCGGACTAATTATAATATCATGCATTACATGCTAATACCAAAGTTAGTCGCTTTGACTTTAATGTAGTCTTTATAGGCTAATTGTGCTTAGCAGAGTAAGCAGTCTGTGGCTTCCAACGTTCTCCACTGACAAAGAGTGGATTATGCCAAAGGGCAAAAGCTAACTAATTAAACTGTTCATAACTATTTACTTCAAATGGAGTTCTTATTCTCTTGAATCATATCAGAATAGAACAACGTTTAAACCAAATGAAATGGTTCATTTCACATAAAAGTTAACTCGTTTTCTAAAACTTAGTTTATCTCATTTGGTTTGGAACTTTGCATGGAGACTCCTAACTCGAGTTAAGTATCAAATTGGTCCCCGAACTTTGCCTTGAGGGTGAAATTGGGGACCCGTAACTTTTGTCGTGAAAAATGGGGACACACCCCAATTTTTCATCCAATTGTTAACGTCAGTTAACTCCTTTCCTCTTTCTTCTCTTTCATATCATCATCTTCCCCAAATCCCAAAAATTTAACCCATAAATTACCCAAAAAATTCA
>JBBYHQ010000009.1:4940886-4965783 GCA_038382645.1 Spergularia azorica
GTAAATGGAAGAGAATTTTCAGTTTCCGAGGAGATTGATAATTACATTCAACAATGTCTTCAAGAGGTGTGTCTGAACTTTGGAGTACATTATTTTAGTATTTTTCATGCTTGTGTATAAAATTCTGTTCCCTCTCCCCTGGTTTTATTGTATTTCCTTAAGGGCTGATAGCTTTTACAGAAAATGATGTCCTCTAAAATTATTCCTTCTGAGATCAATTTTATTGATTATTACATAGTTGCAAAGTTAGTGATAGTATTGCATAAATAATCAGAGAGTACTTCATTTTCCCAAATCCATACTCACTTTTAAAATCAAAAGAGTAATTCTAACCAGAATCCTTTTTAGGTTTCTTCTCTGCTACTTTAGTTGGTTACTGGTTCCCGTTTTGAGCTGTGAAGGTGTTTCTCTGCACCCAGTAAATCTCAGTCGATGAAATGTTCTTACACAAGTAATGCATCTAACTAGTGTTTGTGAAATCGATGCTCCATCTTGTAGTATGGCAAATATTTCTCAGGAGAAATTTATTGGAATATTTTTACAGTTCCAAATAGATTTTCCTTCATTACAGTTTGGTCTTGCATTGGGAGGAAGATGGTTTTCCCTTCATATCATCCCCATTTGCCCATCATGGCCAATAAATACCAAATAATGGAAATTAGTTACATCTTTCTCTAGAATGATGTTCTCTCAGGCAAAATATGGCCTAACTGAGTATCTGATAGTTTGTTCATCTCTTGTATTCTACTATTCTATAGAACTCTGCTAAGATCTGTGCTAACTAAAGGTAGTCTGCAGAAAGTTAAATTAGTTAAATTTCTTAAGAAGTGTCCATAGGTAGGGAAATTCTCTAAAAATGTCACCTCAACCCTTTCAGTTTTTCATCCATTTCTGAACATTTATCATACTTGCATCACAAAGGAATACACAATAGATTTTTCGTCCCATTCCTTAGATGAAGTTAGCATGACCTAATAAATGAAATTTCACTTAAAGTAGTTTATATGATTACCTTCGAATCACAAAATATTGACGACTGTCCTGAATACACAATTACACAGAAGAGTCTGCATTAGACTGTAGTTTATTTATCGTCTAAAAACCAGACTAAGCCCAATATTGGGTTGCAGATCTGTAGTGAACCCTGGTCTTGCCTTCTTTTGGCTATAGCTTTGCGGCAAGTATGATAAACATACATAGTGGTCTAATGGCTCGTTTGGCAACTTAATTTCCAGTTGGAACTAAGAGATTACAATCCTGTGCACCACATTGGATACTATCATCAGAAGATCAACCAACTTGTTCAAGAAAGCTTACAATCTGGGTAATCTATTATGATAATCAATTAATCATCAGTTCTATGTATCAACTTGTTGACCTGCGATCATGTCTTTTGTGCTTTCAGGCTCCAATTTTGTAATAACTTGACATCCTATTCCTGAATTACCTAGCTTCTCTAGGACATTTGTATGCTGTCTGACCCTACTTGCAACAAAGTTTGCGCTTGTCTTTCTAATGTCGTTGTGCATCTTACCCTTGCCAATTGCTTATAGTAACCCTCCTTTTTTGGTGTGTCTGTTGCTGTCGTTGAAATGAATTTCGAGGTGTTCCTCTGTCCAATTAATGTGCAGCTTTCTATTTGTGAACTCAAGCGGTTAAATATGCAAATAGTTTGTCCTTGTGATATAGAGGCTGCTTCAAGTTTTTTTTTTAACCAACTCTAGCTCATGTGAACAAGTACGTGGCACTTGACATCTCTCAGCAGCCTACAGTATGATATTAGTAAGGGTCTTCCTCAAAAGAAAAAAAAAATGGCATTATTATGACTTTGCCTTTACGGTGAATGATGATAAGGTATGCGTATGTCATGAAGATTGTGAAGTTTTTGTCATATAGGAGCTTGTTCAACTTGATATTCATTGTCACTTGCAGTTTCTCTAAAGCAACTGAATTTGATCTTTTTACCATTGTAATCTGCCTTCTATATATATAGGCTGAAATCTACAGTTTTTCCTTTCCTTTTCTTTGTATGAAACTGATTGCCTTTTGTGGCCTTTTCCTGTCTCTGGTTACTATTTATAGGAACGAGAGATGCAGCTAGTTTCACAGATGCTTAAATGTGAACATTTGTTCTGCTGTCTACTTTTGGCAGTTTGTTGATTGTCTGCAACAGTTTCCTAACCTGCCAGAATTTACTTGTCTGGTGTTTTTCAGGCTGGTAAACCCAGATAAATTAATCACAGCCCCAGACTGTACCTGCAATGGTGCCCCAGCGGTTCAACACAGTAAAGATGTTGCATCTCCACAAGGAATTTCTTCAGTGAACCAGGCCCATGAAGATGACTCAGGGATTGTGAGGGTTACACAAGAATGGGAACAGCTGGTTGGTGGGGACATATCAGGTACGAATTCAGTGCCATCTGAGCCCAAGCTGGAGAAAAGTCTTTCTGAAGAATGGGAGCAGCTGATTGTTAGTGATATGCCGAGGATGGATTCAGTGCCTACTGATTCCAATTTGGAGATAGCGAGAACGTCTCCTTGTGCAACTCAGAGACCAGCTGACACGAGAACTTCAAAAATATTAGAGAGGCTGGGCAACCCTAATCAGTTCAGAACTAAGGTTACATCGCCTACTGCAGTAATTAGCAGTTCTACGAATGCAAATAGGTTGGCAGAGAACCGTCTATCTGCTCACAAAGATGCTGCAAATCAGGGTTCGATTTCTACAAGCTGTCTTTTGAAACCGAGTTTTCACAGACTGAAAAGAAAACAAAGGTGAGATTAGAAGTTTATAATTGGTGTTACGTAAACTCTGTAGTACTGTAAATAATCCTCTAAGTGCCAGTGAGTCCATTGTCACTGCTTAGCGCCTGCTTGCAGATTTGTGCTCCTGTAGAGTTTGATTTTGAGAGTATTCTGTATGTAGGCCTCGAAAAAAAATGGTGAGCTGAGAACGAAATAAGCACAATTTCTATACTCCCGATTGTTCAACCATGCATCAAACACCACATCGGCAGAAAATTTACTGGGGATTTCAAACTTCACCACAGAATTTATTACCTTCGTCATTCGCAGGTGTAAAATGTAATAAACTAGTTAGCCCAACTTAGCCAATAGCCATGCATTGAAATGGCGGTTAGCTAAAATATGAACGTATCATCCGTGTTTCCGCATTATGGAGATGATTATATATGCGCCTCCATAGTATAAAATAAATAAATTTATATAATACTGTATATTAATAGGCTAATTAAAAAAAAAAACGGGTTTTCTAACGTGTGTCCAAAGGGCCTCGGTATTATACGTGGTCTAAATTTAATCACAACAAGACTGGTATTAATGAGTCTCATTGATTAATTAGGTGATATTCTCACTTTAAAAAAAAACAAATTATAAAATCTCATTGATTGATTCAAGATAATGTCAGATAATTAAGGAAGGAAATTGAAATATATCATGTGCCTTATGAACACTCATTAGAATTCCTCAACTTCTTCTGAGTTAGTTATGAATGGAAAAAAATGAAGTTAATGTCTGATCTTCTGGGACAATGTTTAGAATTCCTCAACTTCTTCTAAACCAATGTTATGAAAATCGACTCGGACATCAAACCAACCACCTAGAGGGTTCGATGAGTCAAGGGGTTCAACCGGACTCAAAAATCGGATAACGTCATAATTCAAATTAATAATTTTAAATCAATACGAGTACTTGGTAATCACATAACAACTAATACCCAATCAAAGATTTTTCCGTAAAAATTACTTGATAATGACATGATTGGTACTTCAAAATCGCATATTGGGTAACACAATAGGTGACTTTCAAAAATTTGTTACAAATGTGAAAATTTGGTGTTAGTGATCGAGCAACAGGTGATCGAGCGATAATGAATTGAGCAATCAGATTTTTACTATAACAAATTTAAACCTCAATCGATTTGTCGACTTCCACCAAAGAGTTTTCTTTTTATTTCTAAAAACAAAATTATAATAGGTGGCAATTTAAAAAATGGGATTATAATAGGTGGTTGTTCACAGTTTTCCCTAAATATATTATACGTATATTAGGATTGACGGTATGGTATGTGGTTGTGGTTTTAGTTGCCACTAATTAACACTAAGAATGAAATCGACTTAAGATGCGCAAATCATTTCTTCAATAATGATTGCAAAAAGAACGTGAAAGTATTGATGTTATGATATTAAGATGTATTTTCAAAAGTCAAATTTACAAATCAACAAAAACGGTTTGATTATTGATCTTGGCGAGGCTTGAACTCGCGACCTTCGGCTCATAAGACCAACGCTCTAACCAACTGAGCTACAAGATCATGATGTAAACATTTGTAATCAATTTTTTTTCTAAAATTTTCACTACACATATTTGAAGCTGATATTACTATAATATTATTATTACATATATGAATGTTAGGTGATACTTTGCATATGAAGCGTATAATTTGTATGCAACTTACCCTTTAGAGATGTGTGATTTATAATTAAATTCATGGTATAAATTAAACAAAGCGATCATATGCTTTTTTTAGTTAATATTTAAGTAAATTAACAAAAATATGACCCAATTTGTAATCTTTGAGTCATAATGTTGACGATATCTCAGTTACATATATATTCTTGTCGAAAATAAACAAAATAATACCCATGATGAAAATATGATTTGACACATGTTTATTAAAATATGTAAAGTAGAAAAAAAGAAAAGAGAAAAAAATACAATAATTGATACCACAGATAAAATAACAAAGATGACAATGCACTATTCTCTCAAACGGTAAGGCAACTTGTTTGTTTTCCTCGCCACTTGTATCTTTATGTAAAACAAAAAACCTATATAGAATTCTTTTGGTCTAAAAGTTGAGTTGAAAAAAAATTAGTTGTCTTACTATGCTTTGAAATCACAAATTTGACTGGTAAAATAGATACTATTAGCAATTGAGGTCCAAGATAGTTAAATAAATGTGAATTAAACACATTGAAATATTACAAAGACGGGGTAAGTGCGTAAGTTAAAGATCCTATAAAATTGCTCGTTCTCTCACCTTGCAGTAGTAAGATTAAATGCGTTAATGCATGCTTACTAAAACACAAGTAATAGTTTGTGATAGATGCTACGAGTATAATCTCTATTTTTTATCGGATTCGGGTTTTGAAAATCACCATGCTTTTTCTTATTTGCTACGGATTATTCGAGGTTAGATCGTCGATTTTATAATCGATGATTTTGATCAAATTACATGTAATCCGTTGCTTAAATCCTATATATATTTGTAAATAGATGTTTTTGGTTGAATTGATTTCGGTGATTTAAAATTTTTCTAATTATTTTCCGTTCAGTTAATTTTAATTTCAAAACCTCTCACATCAACCGATCTTCGTGAACATGTCATATGCATTATTCCTAACAAACATAAAGGTCGTAGAAAACCGTTTCATTATGTTTCCTCTATTGTATATGCATTGTCTTGTCTACCTACTATTGTTTTCAATCGTTCATCTTATGACAGTTGTAATAGTTCATTCGACAAGTTATTAAGAGCTTTGACGGCTTCTCCTATTAAATAATTTTAGGGGTCGAGCTAATGACCTTAAACAAGCTCATGGTTGTGTATGTTCTCTTAATGTTTTGAGTGGATTTTATGCTTGGATTGTGCTTTTGGAATTGTTTTCGCAGGTTGAGTAGAAATACGTGGAAGCTATTTTGTTCAACGAGCTGCGTTTCAAATACTGACAGTTTCCAAGATTCGTGTTACTGGAGAAGGTCGATTCTGTTCTAGCCACGACCTGTGGCAATTCATACTGAGCTCGGTCACAATTCGTGGCAATTATCCAGTCAAGTTTGAGAAAAAAAACGCCCGACTCTGGGTTTCCTCTCAAGAGCACAAGTCTTTCGCTCTCCTTACTGCACACATACTTCTCCTGTTCGACACCTACCACCAGCTCATTGTCGCCTGCCCAACTCCGACTGACTGACCACCTTGCCGCCCAAATAATTTTGAGAATGGTTGTTTCCAAACTTAAAGGAACTTAAAGGTGATGTTTTTGCCAATTTTCATTTTTTTTAATGTAAAACAGTGTTGAATTGTTGATGAACAATCCATTCCAAGTTTCTTACTAAGTCACACACTCCACAAATGAAAAAGCATGGGAAGAGGACACGACAAGATGTGTCACTGATACTAGAGCCACGTGGATTCCCTGGCCACAAATAAAAACTCCAAAACACGCCTTGAAAAACTCAATTCATTTTAAGTGTGGCTTCTAAATTACGGCACCACCAAACACAGAATCGACGCTGCATTCCCTTTCCCTTTCCTCATTCATTTTCCCTCCTTTTACCGACCTTCGAATCCCCCCTCTCATTCTTCCAATTCCGTACAATTATTTCCGTTTTCTCTCTCTTCTAAATTCCTACAGATTCCAGATAATTCCTCTCTCAAGATTCTATTTATTTCCCGACTTTTCCTTCCATTTTTTTTTATTTTTAATTTTATTTTTAATTGAATTTTAATTTCTTCAAAATTATCACCGAATTTTTGGTTCTTATTCATCAATCAATGGTGCTTCGACTCGTCGATAATCTCATCGCAATTACCAAGGAGTAAGTTCTTCAATTTTCCCCCCTTTTTAATATTTTTTTTAATATTTTTGCATAATCTGTGCAATTATTTTGATTTTTTTTTGAAGTTTTAGTTAATTAAGATGATTTTGAGGATCGAGCTGTTTGTAATTGTTTAAGTAATTTGAATAATGATTGAATTTTGGTGATCATGCAATTAATAATTTTGCATGTTAGCTTAGAATAATTGAATGTTTATAATGGGAGTTTTTTTTTGAGGTGGCGTGTAGAAGAATGCAGGTTTAGATGGATGATGTTAGGGTTTATCTCAGTGATAGATAGTCATTTTCAGACTTGTAATCGTGATGATTACGCTGTTATATGTCGGTGTAGGGTGTTATCAATCATTAATTCTAATTGATGCCTTTTAAGTTTGACTAAGGATGATCTAGGTATTGGTCAAGATAGCGGAGCTTGGACTTTTTAAGGTGTGGTTGTTAGAAGGTTTAAGTTCTATGTGTTGTGATGGACGTTTCCCGAAGTGAAATGAAGGTATCTTATTGAAGAAGCCAGTTTTTGTTTTAGTATGAATGATTTGATAGAGGAGAGTAGCTGTTTTGTTTGTTCGATGGTGAGTTGGATAGGATTCATTATAGACAGCTCTAGAATCTCATTGACCACTGATAAATCAAGAATTAGCCAATTATGTACAGACGTCCGGATTTGTGGCAGAATTCTTTTGCTTATATTGAGATTCGGAGGCGAATTTCATAAGCTTTGTGGTGCCACCATAAATGTCTTCTTGAGTAACATAGGGGTAAGGCTGTGTAGATTTGACCCCCTACCTTGTCTGAAGTATTGAGGTAAGGCTGGTGTTATTATTGTAGAGGAGAAACGAAAATTAGGGGAGAAATGGAAATGTCGGTAATAGCTTGTATCAGGTGGGTGAGTAAGTATCTGGTCCCACTTGGAAGGTCTGAGAGGAGTCATGAAGGATGAGGGAGAAGAAAGAAAAAGTTGGAGAAATGAGTACTGTCTTATATGTAGGTGTACCACTATAAACACTGTGAGGGAATCCCTGCCTCAGTAGAACGTGTATCTTCTATGAATGTGGGTGGTAAGTACTCTTTAACACGTGACTCTCCATTGTGGAAGGCTGAGAGAAAATATTCGCCAGAACTCTTAAATTAATTTATCTTTCACAATTTCATTGTTTGAAATTTACTGTCACGAATTCATGTTTTTTTTTTCTTTTTTCTTTCTACTTCCACAATGTACCATGTTTTGAGTTTTATGTTTGGAGAAGAAGTGACGTGGGAAGGCTTACCCCCTATACATCCTTGTGGTGGGGCCTTTCCCGGACCCTCCATTTGCGGGGATGCCAATGTGCACCTGGCTGCCCTCATGTTTGGGGAGGATTATATTTTAGCATCGCTTTCTGCTAAGATTACAAAAAAAAATCTTAGCATATTACGGATGATTCGAATCTCGTTGGTCTTGAGGTCATTTCCTGTGCTTTATAATTCTTATTCATCTTGACTCGGGCATCAGGATTAGTTTAGCAGTCCTAAGATTATGCTTGTGATGACAAAGAGCAGAGATCCGATTTTTTAAATTGCAAAATCCCTCTTTTACAATGAACCTGTGGCGATTTATTAAGCCTGAATCTTTTAGTGAACAGGTAAAGGGCTTTAATGATTGTCTTGTAATCTTTAAGATGATGTAGCTGGGTCACTTGGGTCTGCTCTTCCTGGTTTTGTTCTTTTAAGTTTCATGTCAATTTGAAATAATATGAAGTGTGTTTCACTATTCTTTTTGCCTAGTTGTAATATGTCGTAACGTCTTGCAGGTCAGTAAAGACTTTTACCTATGAGTCCTTGAACAACATTGTCAGACTGATAAATGGTATCTCAGCGATTCTTCTGGCTTTTTTGCCTGGGAAGGCTAATATTCTGGAAGGTGTTCAAGGCTGGGAGCTAAGGCCAACCTTTCGTGGACCTCGGCTTCCACGTTGGATGGGGAAGTAAGTGCTTCTTCATATGACTAACTTGTTATGTATGAAATTACTGGTTGAGAGTTTGATGTATCTCCTCCCACTACATTAAGTTAGAAACTATTTGTCTTATGTCTTGCTTACCTTCTTTTCTTTCTTGATTCAAGTCATGTTTGAGTGGATGATTGTCGTGGCTCCTTACAAAAGAGAAGAGAGAGAAAATATGGTGGGTTCCTCCAGTTTACTGGCCAAACTTGACAGTTTTGGTTAGTAGTGATTTAGTATTAGAAGCAGTTAATTATTTTTTAGAGATGATTTCTCAAAATGCTGCAGCAAGCAAATCTATGTTCTGGGGAAGGGAAAAGGAGGAGGCCACAATAAGGGAATGAAATAATGAGGCGTTCACTTGGACATTAGATGGGGATTTGCTCGTAACCAGAAATTATGCTTTATGAGGCTAACTCTATATATAAATATCTATATTGCCAGATTACTAAGGATCTCCATCATATCTGTGTTGATGAGCATAGTCTTTTTGTTACTGTAATATCAAACCTACTTAGGTTCCTTGCCTGCTTATAAAATCTTAATTAGTCTGTACTTTTGAGTTTGCTGGAGGCTGTGTATCTTCGTCATCTTGTCAAGCGTATGACGCTTTACAAGGAATTTGTAACCGGACTATGTTTTGACCAAGAACACGTGGAAATTTAATCAGGATGGCACAGAGATTGTGGAGATAGTGTAAGTAGTTGAGATGGATAAGGAAGTTCTTCGGTGGGACTCTTGGCCACCTAATTTTCCTTCCTCCCCCTCCCTCAGGAATACTACTTTGTTAGATATCACCGGCAATGTGTCCTAAATCTGGATAGGCATAGCTGGCAATGGCCTATTTCTATATAACGGCGGTTCAGTAGTAATTTTATGGGAATATGGGGTAATGTCAGAGACTTCTCCATATTAGGATGCACTGACTTGAGCTTCATTATTGGACACAATGAGACCATGAGATGATTGGAGGCTCAATATGGCAATGCTGTGCAATCCCTGTTTATTCGTATATAGTAGTGAAGACTTTATTACTCTGCTTATGAAGTGAAGGCTTGAGCGGTGCACAGTAAAGTTGAGGCGCTAAGCCACTTTAACTGAAGTATCATTGTCCTTGTGATAAGCCTAAATGAATAAAATTCTCTGACGTTGATAATTCACTACATTGAAGCATTAGTTGTGAGATTATTGGTGATTGCCAATGGTTCTTTATAGTGGAGTTTTCTTTGACATTGGATAAATGAGTTGACTAGAATTTATCGGAGGGAGGGAACCTTATGGTATGCAGGTATTTTGTTAATGACAAGCTCTTTTGTAACATGTTGGGAACTGTGATTTCATTTGCTAATTGGTAATTCCATGTCGTTTCTTTCACATGGTCTTCAGGAACCTTTCCTTTGTTTACCAGACTGAAATTTTTGGCTAATTGATTGAAAATTCATGCATGATTGGTTGGACAAGTAACTTTTGCTCTTGCGATTTTGTTTCCTACACTTAGAAATAGAGTAATTCTAGGCAATGGTGGTTGATTGGAGGTGGCAGATAGGCACTTGTTTAAAATATCATGTATCAGAAGTATTTCTTATATGGTACTTGATAACTTATCAATAGTAAAGTGTGTTGTTTTTCTAGTTTCTTCGGCTGATAAACAAATTTATTAAGAGAGAATCATCAGTGATCATATCAGAATTATTAGGATTTAAAAAGATGAGGCTTCTTATTATATACTTAATGTCCTTTAAGGCCTCTTTCTAGCCAGACCCATATCGTATTTAATTCTTGCTTAATAAATCATGGTTTCCTAATATCAATTTCTTGTTTACTTTTCTCAAATGATCTGGCAGTGGTGTTTCTTCATTCAACCAGTTGATTCATGAGTTGTCCGTGGACTCTGATACATCAAGCGTAGATTACTCTTCTGGAGAGGATGATGATGGCTACTCATCACCTGCATCTCCTAAATCTCAAAGTTCACATGTGTCTTGGGCCAGTAGTGTGATGGAGCATGACAAGCACTGGACTGTGGTCGGGTATCTGTTTTCATGGGTTTTCTTTCCTTTAAAATTGTTGCTCGGTTTGCCTATTAGGCTGTATCGTCTTCTCTTCTTAAGAGGAAATAGCTCATCTCCTGTTCAGCGCCCTCGGCGTCTTCAGTCTCCAAGAAAACTGCAAAGCTTGAGGGAACATTTTGTTCATCGTGCTACTGATCGCAGGCGTGGAGTAATAGAGGTTTCTGATTTACATCTCCTTTCAGGATTCTGTATAATGTGCGCAAAGTTTGTAAATCTTGGAAGCAATGACTTTCTGTAGCAGACTCATTTTTACATTGTGATCTCTCAGGATCTTCATCTTGGTACTGAAATATTTATTGAAGCGGTATTTGATGCTGTGCACAAAGCGGCACATTTTCTTCTGTCGCCTTCAGAAGCTTTCAGAATGCTGTCTGGATGGGCTTTTCCTCAACAAAGTTTTCCTGAAACTGTTCACCAGTCTGTTGAGACGGTACCAACAGCTGTACTGGGAGAGAATGATGCTGCTCCGACTGAAAGGAAAGCTACATTTCATCCGTTGAATACCGACGCTCGAACATGTCAAGATGTAATTACGGAACTTGGGTAAGATTAGGGTTTATTGTCCGCATCTTATGATCTGAAGCACTTGTCATGGATTTTTTTTTTCTTTTTGCACTTTGTTTGTAGGCAAATTTTCTGTTAGGTGCAGTTTTGAGCTTTTGATATGCTATTGATTGTGTACTGTTTTTGCTTATTGTATTTGAACACCTTAGGTATCCTTATGAAGCTATCCATGTGATAACAGAAGATGGATATATTCTTCTTTTGGAAAGAATTCCTAGGTATGTTTTTCGTGTATTTTCGCCCTTTTTATGTTCCTTTTGTGGAGAAACATAATTACGTTCTCCTTCTTGAAAGATTCTGAGATACTGGTTTGTATTTATTGCTTGGAGTTTTTCTCGAGTTTTATCTTCCTTTTTTCACCCTTTGCATTCCTCTTCTTTTGTGGAGCAAAGGGTTTGTTTGGTAGAGGTTATTGCGACGAAATTTTTATTCTGATTGCTGTTATTCTTCACTTTCCAGACGTGATTCACGGAAGGCAGTTTACTTGCAGCATGGAGTGATGGATTCATCCATGGGGTGAGGTTTCCTTTGCCTTTAAATACTAGAGGAGTAGCCTGTAATATATAATTACATATTTACACATATTGCAGTCTTGAATATTATAAAAAGATGTATGTGGCATAGTTGGATTGTGTCTCCTACTTGTCTATTTTGGAACTAGGGCTAGTGTTTTTTGCATGAGAAGCCTATTCATATTGCCATTGATTCCGCCACCCTGGAGTTTTTGAGAAATTTTCTGTGACAATTGGAAGAGTTCCTCAACTTTTCTGTAGGACTAGAGTGGACTAGAGTGGTGCTGGGTACTGATGAAAGATTGTGAACATTCGTGAACATTCATAAATTAGTCTCTGCTACTGTGAATAAATTAGGCTTGTTAGATTCCTGCGAAATGTAAGAAAGATTGGATGTCGGACTTTAAGATTTTACATCCTGCCTCACTTTGATATTTTATGGTCCAGTGACCAATAATAGCCAGAATTATCTGAGAGGGCGTTACGTATTATATCGTATAGTTTGTACCACTTTCTTTAACAGATCATTAAGTTTTACAACCCTTACTGAGATTTTATGTTTGCCATTGCTGTGGGCCGCATATGCCTGCTACCTGATATATGATCCTTCGTTCTAGTATCCTTTTTCCTTCAGGAAATAAGACTGGTCCATTCTGCCATGCAGTAACTTTTTTTTATTATCAATTTATTTATTTTGAACTTAAGTAACCTATGTTTTTAGTGCTAAAGTAAGTACGGTATATATGATAATACGAAGGCACTTTGTAGCGGGGGGGGGGGGGGGGAGGTTATCCTGAGTGACACTTTAGAGTGGGATCATGTTTCAACTTTAAGATCAGTTTAATTAGTTTGGGTTATTTAATTTTTGAAGATCAGTTGTTGGCAGATATGTAAATAAATACTAACTAGAATGATACTGTATCTCTTCGAGGTTGGAGGAAAAATATTAAGTGGAAAATATGACTATAACCTTATAATGAGGACTATAACCTTATAATAAAGGTCAGGTTATTCATTATGGTTATTCATTATTGGATTCAGACACTCGCTTGTGTTCACTCATCGGTTTGGATTAATCTTCGTGTATTTGTAACTTTTCAGCTTTCTCAACTGACGACTGAAAGCTTAGCCTGCACTGATCAGTTTATCTTCATGTATCTGTATCTTTACACCTTGCTTGTTTCTTGTAGTATTCGTATGTGTTGGTTTGTCCTTGTTTGACCGCTGAGAACATATATAATGTGGCCATTTGAGGGACTGATGGTGTTAATTTGACATTGCATTTTGGTGACTGATGTTGTGTAATCTTTTTCCCCTTTAAATTGGAAGCACACTTCCTGTCTAGTTCTATCTCTAATTTTTTGTTTCTTTTCAGTTGGGTTTCGAATGGAGTTGTAGGCTCTCCTGCTTTTGCAGCATTTGATCAAGGTATGTTGTATGTATATTGCTGTTTATCAATGCCGAACATATCCTGTTTCACTTAGGACTTTCTTTTGTGCCGCAGGGTATGATGTTTTCCTTGCGAATTTCCGTGGTTTGATTTCAAGAGAACATGTGGACCGGAATATTTCGTCTAGACAGTGAGTTCTCTGATGATCTGCTTTCTGGTTATAATTTACTGTTATGATAGCAGTGTGTATTATTTTGTTGATGTGTACTGGTTGGGTTAGACCAACCTGCAGTTTTTCTCTTTTAACTTACAGCTAATGCGAATTAGATGTTACATTTATGAAGCTTCTGTCGGTTGAGAATTTGAGATCTATAAGACAGGAATTTTGCACAGCTGAGGGAATGACTAATATGTCCAATATCTGACATAGGTACTGGCGTTATTCCATCAATGAGCATGGAACGAAGGATATACCTGCTATGATAGAGAAAATTCATGAGGTGAAAACATCAGAGTTGAAGTTGCGTGGCCTTGATATTGATGAAGAAAACAGTGATGAGCAGCCGTATAATCTTTGTGCAATTTGCCACAGCTTAGGGGGTGCTGGTATTCTTATGTATGTTGTTACACGTCAATTGGAGCAGAAACTGCACAGGCTTTCAAGATTGATATTGTTGTCTCCTGCTGGTTTCCATGATGACTCAAATCTTGCATTCACCCTAGTTGAATATATGTTCCTTGCACTGGCGCCCATCATGGTAAAACTTGTACCTGCCTTCTATATACCCACCAGGTTCTTCCGCATGCTCCTGAACAAATTGGCCCGGGATTTCCATAATTACCCTGCTGTAGGTGGTGTGGTTCAAACTTTGATGAGTTATGTTGTTGGAGGAGATAGCTCCAATTGGGTTGGGGTCCTTGGCTTACCGCACTACAATATGAATGATATGCCAGGGGTGTCTTTCTACGTTGCTCTGCATCTGGCGCAGATGAAGAGATCTGGCAAGTTTAGGATGTTTGACTATGGTAGTCCGGATGCTAACATGCAGGTTTATGGTTCTCCAGAGCCGGTGGATTTGGGGGAATACTATAATCTCATTGACATTCCTGTTGATTTAGTCGCGGGTAAGAAGGACAAGGTCATTCGGCCATCAATGGTGAGAAAGCATTACATTTTGATGGATGCAGGTGGAGTGGATGTATCATATACTGAGTATGAATATGCCCATTTGGATTTCACCTTCTCCCATCGGGAAGAACTTTTGGCATATGTTATGTCACGATTACAGCTTGTAAAATCTACCCCCGTGAAGGAAATACCCTCTCAGAACGGAAGGGAGGGTAAGGACGATTTGCATGAGAATTCAGATTGAATGGGGTAATGCTAACCACTTATTTTTTTCTGTACTTCGATGTTGCTGCTCGCTCGAGTTTCTGCCATGTCCATTTGTACATAGATGCACCTGCTTCTCAGTTTGTCATTAGATTTAGAATGGGCCCTTGCACTGGCCTCAGCTTCCCGTCCTTTTTGTCATACGGGGAGATGGAACTATAGGACTTTGTTCCATATATAGCAGATGATTCTTTCGTGGAAACTGCGGCATTCTGCACATAGGCTATTGCACTGCCCAGCGTGTGCGCATTTGGTGTATTGCGATCTGGACTGCGCTGCAGTGTATTGTTACGTTATCCGTGCATTGTGTTACATGATGTGAGTTTATGTTTATATGGTCGCGACAGACTGTATCTGGAATGGCAATAGTGCTTCGCTTTGTAACAGTTCTTCCGCCCCCTTACTACTGTTCCAATATTAGTGTAAAATCGTAAGCTGGATACAGGTAGTGTTTGTGGTGGTGTATTTCTAGTGCTGGACAAACACCTGTACTCGATAGCAAGCATAGATGGTTTCGAAGTATTAGAAATCGCATGTAAAGTTGATGTGCTTTGTGATTTCTGTGTTGTACTGAATTGAACGTGTGTTTCATATACTACTCAACGGAACAGTAAACTGTAAAACGGACAAAGCAGTTTGCTGGATCTTCTGTGCTCCTCCACAATTGAGGGCCGAGGCGCTGTTTTTTGTGGAAGAATAATATGTTTAAAAGTCTTTTCGTTACGTTCAATATATGTTGATTGATGTAACTTGATTTTGGTCCATCTCCTCGTGGTTCTATTCTGGTATCCGGTTTCGGCCATCCACTTTGGTAGAGACCTAATATTTCAACTCTATCAACCGTGGCTTAATGGTCTGCTGCTTTCTAGGTTGTAGATATGGATTTACCTGGGTCATTTCTGTATCACTAGATCTTAGGTCAAGAGCAGATTAAAGGTGTATGAGCAGAATGTGACCAGGGTCTTTATTCTTAACTGGTGAAGCAAGTTGGGAGTACATGATTTATAGCCATTTGAGAGTAAGCTGAGCTGATCACGTTTGGTTTCTGCGACTTGCTGAGAACGTAATTGCACAAGAAGGCCGGAAGTGTCCCTGGTCCGGCTGCCCAACACTGGTAAGTAGTCAGGGCAACGAAATCGACTGTTTTGGTGTCGAGTGACAGTATATTGTTCGACTTTAACAGCGAGTGAATTCCCGCAATAGCACATGAACGCATGCGCGCAAGAGTGGTAGGGAGTTTTTGGCAGGGTCTTGTAGACGGCCTCGCATCACGTGGGAGAGAGAAATTCACAGGGCAGCAATTGTGTGGAATGCAAGTGAAATTATGTAATTTGGTAATTTGGGTTGATGATAAGAAGATTGTATTGGTTCGACTGTGCATTCCTAGTTGTGGATTGGTCCTCGCTGCATTTCATTTGCCTGCAGGCTGCAGAATTGGTATGTAGCGGCAGCAGTCGCAGGTGAAGTTAATAAAATTGACTCTGCTCGCCTGTTAACCCATTACTACATTAGTGCCCTAGTAAACTCACGGCAACGGCAAGTTAAGAGGGGACCGGAGTCCGGATTTGCGGAGCTTTACACTAATGTTGAATATGATTACCATTGAATACTTGATTCGGTGACAAGATGTATGCTATATGATGCACAACATCCTGTGAATTATTGCGCTTGGGAGATAGACGTCTTGATTTGGTGACAGGAGGTAACGAGGCATGCTATATGATGCACAACATCCTGTGAATTAAACAAAACGCAATGTATATCTGATGGCTCATAACACAAAGGTGGGAAACGTCTTTGTCTTTTGTGTATACCGTTGATGATGTGTGCATCATATATCATTTCTCGTCTTCTCGGTGACCGGTGATATCTACGTACATACTCCACACATGTTTCAGCTGAATAAATCTTTGTAAATAAAATTTGGCATTAAGAAGTATAAATCACCCGAAAGAGGGGGCATGTGCTAACATTAAAAATGAGCACTCCTCTGTTTATCTGCAGACAGCAGGCAACAGGCAATGCCTTGTCTGATGAGTTGCAGGGTTGTTGTTAAGATGGCAAACAAATGGATATGTATCATATTTCTCATATATGGATCGGAGCTCAGCGAAGGATGTGGAGGTGCAATCTCTGATCATTTTTACAGTCACTTCAGAAATAGATTACTAACATCATTGGTTTCCTACTGGCTAGTGAAAGGATAAGATACATGATTGTACAATCTTGTAGGACAAGCCCCAGTTTGTATATTTTAATCACACTTCACTTTTGTAGTCTCGTGCTTTATCTTCAAAATTTATAGTTTACTCTTAAAAACTTATGCATTCGCCTTGAAGATTAGTTGGCGAAAAAATAAGTAAGTTAAACCGCCTTAAAAACTCCATCCGATTTATAAAATATACGGGATATGTTTTACATTTAGTTCAAAATTGTGAGAAAAAATACAAATCGAAGTAAATAATTAGAAAACAATGACGTGGTTGAACATTCTTCTAAGAATTATATCCCGATTCCAAAGTACATAACTCCCTTTGTTCATTTAAATTCTTGACGTTTGGAATTAAATCTTAATTGTTCGTAAACATCGTATAACCAAATGTTAACAATCCTAAAGAATTAATCGGAAGGATTACGGATGATAAAGATAGACCAAGACTTAATTAGGAAGGGTTGTTGAGGTTCATATACACAAATGTCTTTGAGGAGGACAGTTGATTCCATTCACACTAATGTTGAAGAATGTGGTGCAACAAAAAAGGGAGAGTAAAAGGAGCCGCAAAAAATTTGCAGAGTTTGCTGAACATTTCACAGAGAAGCTATCAGAGTTTGCAGGTTTTGTGAGCCCCCCTCTTGAATCACCTTCTTTGTATTTACTTCGCTCTGATTCTTCTCTTTTGAATTCATTCGCTCTGATTAAATTTGCATTCTCTTCGAGTAATTATGATTAATAATACAATGGACGTGCATGATTACTTAATTAGATTATTTAGTCGTCATTTGGTTGAATGATACGAGAAAAAACAGAATTTTCGGTAAAATTTTGTCAAAATCGTTCAGTTAAAGTACGAAGGAAGGAAATCTTGAAATCGATTGAACTAAACACTCTCCCGTCCTCCTCGGTCGACTCCCAAACATGAGATGAAATAATAACTGAGACACATACACCCCAAGTTTGAAGAATTAATAGACTCGACTCCTGGAAAATGTTGTTGGACTTGACTGCATTTGCCTCCTGCGACTAAAAACCCCCTTAACGTGAGGCCCGTAAGTTGCGGTCGAAAGTGGGACTGTACCCTAATAATAAAGGGTATGAAAGTGAAAGAAAGGTACGAGAGTGACTTATTACAAGAGGGCAAATAATACGTACATACACTATACTACCAAATTTTGCATGACACAACAATATAATAAAAAAAAAAAAAAAGTTGGTTATGTATGAGTACTTGTTTTGGACAAGTAGTATGTAGGGAGGTCCCAATTTTAGGTTGTCCAGCCTAATCATGGCTCTTCCTGTTCAACCCATACTTTCATTTCATTTTTTCTCCTACTTTTCTCACCAGGTGGGCACAGTGGCGGATCCAGAAAAAATTCTTTCCGATGTCCCAACAATATTTTTAGGTGTCCCTCCCTTGTTTTGTAGGAGTCTTTCATAATTTTTAGTACAAAAATTTGCATTTCCGAAAAGTTTTCCGGTGTCCCGGGACCCCCCTCCCTCCTTCATAGATCCGCCATTGGGTGGGCGGCCCTTAGTTCGTAGAGGTGCGTAAAAAAATAGCCAAAGTAACAATTTACGTCCAATACTTTACTTAATTGTGTAATTGAACCATATTAGCATGTATATACGATATTATCTATTTTTCTGTTTTATTATTAGTTACGCATATAGAAGTCAGTAGTCATCGTGGATTCATGGATTAATAGAATTATTATGGTTATATGTGGAACAACTAAATATATATCCCCACGTAAATGAGTTTGTCTTTATTTAAGTGATAATTGTTTTCTTTGGTGGTGAGTAACGCTGTGCTTAATTAGGTAGTTGCTATATATTGCAAATTGCAAGTATTAGATTGCTTCTATCATTGCATATTTGCATGTGTGAGATACTTATCATTATCTCAATGATGATATCCAATTACACGCTCTGATTTGTACCCGAAATTTGATAATTGATGTGGTCCTTTTAATCATTCATTGATATCAAGATTGATCATAAATTGACCACATACGTACATAAATAAGAACAAACGGCAATTTTTTTTTTTTTTTTCTCTAAAACGTTGACAAAATATTGCAAATGGACTTAAGCTAGCTAAGTGATTACAACTTAGCATAGCAACTAGGCCAATTGAAACCTGGCCATATTAATAAAAATATCGTCTTACACCCGTTAGAGTTTTAAGATAATGTGCGTACGTAATCTCGAATTTTATATGTACATTACCAACATTCTTTTGTTCTAGAACATGATACCCGTCCTCTTCACTCTTAAGTCCACTGTCAAAATGATAATTGATCAAAGTAAACAAGCAATAGAAGATCAAAGTAGGCAGAGTGGTTGGGAATTCACACTTTGACGGGCCATATCCACTTACTTGGTGTAGCAAATGCAACTCAGACCGTGAGCCAACTTGAATATATAATTATACTAGATGGAAAGCCCGTGCGTTGCACGACTCAAATGATATATTTATACATATACTTAAATATTTAAAATCACGGATGATGTGGCACAACTACTTCATGTATGTCATACTACATACGGAGTATAATAAGCTACTATGCAATCACAATAATAAGCTACAACAACAATAAAACAAACAAACTATAGTATTAGTAATTTTGAAATGATTACATGTTATTAGTAATTGGAAACAAATGATTCTAAACCCAATTTTTGTAGTTACACTAATTGTCTGTACACTAACGATCTGAATGATCAAATAACGATCTAACTTATCAAGAAGGAAAGACTTGCAAGTCATAGAGAACCGTGCACACATTTGTATATTTTTCTTATGGATGATCCTAGGAGTTTATATGTAGACAATAACAATTTTCAAAATCAATGACCCTTAATTGTCTCTCTTGCTTTATAATCCGTCATTTGCCAAATTATACAACAAAATTTACTACACTTTTAATTATCTTTACTACAAATGAGCCATAGACAATTGTCTACATATAGACTTAGTATTTTCGTTTTCTTATTATCAATTTAAAACCATTTTCTTATACATTGATAACATACTTTTCATTTTGCTGCTCCTGTAAATCAGTACTTGTAACATTTTTTAACACTTAAATGACTTGAAGAGTTGAACAGTAAGACCACATGCGGCTATACTTCTTAACTTTCTACCAAATACTGTAATGCCGCAGTAATGTTTTAGTTGAGATTTAAGCATCCTTATCAAATTAAAAGTGTTTTCTTTTTCTTCTAATATATACCTTGCTCCTTTTGTTTTCCATTTATGTTCTTTTCATTTGAGGGTGGTTGAGATTGTCGTGAAAAGATAGCCAAAAACACAAACCTGAACCCATGCATGGTTCCAAAATTTTGGAGAAAACATTGTAACTAACATATGTTCTTAACATACATATATACATGCTAATTAGCTGCCAAGTTTGAGTGGTTATATGGCATGTGTAAAGGCAACACTTTCAAGATCAGCCTTAGCTACAATTTAGTATTGCTCATAACAGAAGACTACCAAGGAGGCAAGGACGAATCGATCTCCTTAAGATGGGAGTACGCTTAGCTTACTGATACCAAAAAAATTGAACTCCCCCCCCCTATTTTATTGGAATATATGTTAGGCTATATGCCTATATGCACATGTTTTGAGAACTTTCACGGTAACTTGTTAAATTATTCGCGAAGACAATACATCGATACACCAGAACTTCAAGGTAGGGTAATTAAGGAGAAAATATTCTTTCTGCTAAAATCTGATTTGTTTGTTGCCTATTCTTAATTTTCTTCATTAATATTGTAGAACCTGCAACATTAAAAAAAATTATATAAAGAAAGGTTATGGTAGATGGTTGAACATTCGAACGAAGAAAATATATAGCATAAAAATAAATCAATATGAAAAACAAAAATACAAATAATAATTGAATAAATCAAAAAAATGAAGAACTAACGTGAATGATTGATGATGCAAGAGAGACTTTATATATAAGATCAAGAAGTAGTAGCATTTGGTTAGCTTTAGGTTTCTAAACAATATAATACTCAAAGACAAATTTAGTAGAAGCCTAACGTGACTACGTGATGAGTAACGAACAAATTTGTACAACTATTTAATTGATCACACCATTTCACAGTTTCACTAAAAATTGGACTCTAGGGGATAAATTATCACATCTTCTAAAAAAACACTACAAAATTACATTTTAACGTAAAAGATATGATATGTTTTCAATATTTTTTGCAAAACAAAATATTTTAAATAATTTTCAAGATTATTTAAACATTATCTTTTTCAAAATTATGAGAAAATTCTATTGACAAATGCAATTTTGTGGTAATTTTGGAACTCAATGAACGATTGTATGCTCTTGAAAAATGTCTCTTTTATATATATATAGATTGATATACATGTGGGGATTTTATATTGAGGAGAATGTGGAAGTATAAAATCATTATTGGTGTCTTAATCATCACTCTAAACTTTTCATTTTGATAGGAGTAGGTGCTTGCTGGAGAAGGGCACTCTTCATCCAAATTAAAACTAATGAATGTCGGGTCGAGGGTGGTTCAATTAGTTATCTACATGGTATCAAAATCTCAAAGATCATGAGTTCTCAAGTTCGAATCATGAAAGTCCTCTCCTATGTTGTGTTGGAGTCTCAGTATGAGTTCAATTTAAGTTGTATGGTATATGTGGGCCAGTATTACCCACTCTTCAAGTCCAAGTGAACTTTTGCGTAAGGGAGCCTTTGTGTAAGGAGGCGTGTTGAGATATAAAACCTATCATAACCATCAGTCTAGACTTTTTACTTTATATTGTTGAGGTACAACTTTTTTGGTTATGAGGTTATCATTTCTTTATCCTCTTCATGCGACCCGCCCAAGTCCATCTGTAATTTATTACTCTTCAGTAACAAATTTGACATGGGTTTACGATCAAACCCAAAATGCATCGACCCGTATCATATGCAAACCTCGGGTACTCCTAAATTAAACTAAACTCGTAACTCATCGGCCGCCCAACCCATATGGCAGAGCTAATAAACTAAATTGGTAACCCGTCCGCCCGACCCGTTTGACAGAGCTATACAAGTACAAAAAGAGTTACAAAAACCAGAGTCTCAAGCGCGTAGTAAAAAGGGTAGGACCATATGAAGAAAGAAAAATCGCTGACAAAACAATAACGTAATTTTGTGAAGGGTCACTTTCAAAGGCCATCTCATTTTTTCCCTTCCTGGTTTTGCAGCAGCAAAGAAATTTACTGACAAAATGTTGCCACGTGGGCGCCGCAATTTACATCCAATCAAAACAAGCCGCCACACCTGCTACATCATTAAATTACCCCTCTCTCCCGCGAGCCTCACGTATTTACTATCTCTGCCACCCGCCCCTCAACAAACTCATGACATCATTCAACGACTTTGCTGCTCTACTCTACTCTACTAGGAGAGGAGAGAAGTACTACCTACACATCTATTTGCCAGTTCCAACTTTAGCACACAGGAGCAGTTTTGTATGACAACACTCGAAGCGCTTTCCAGAAATTAGAAACAGTTTCTTATTTGGTGTGTTAATGTTTAGCTAATTCAGAATCTAAGCCTTAGTAATCGGTTCAAAAATTTGACCAAAGGCTTAAGGAAAATATACTATTCTTCTTTTTACAAGCAAGCTTATTGTACTACAATAAATTGAATTCAAATAAAGTTTAAAAAACCTAATGCAACGAGGGGAGTAATTACTTCGAGATTTGATATAATTTGAGCTACATTTATGGGGTTCAGTTCTTTTTGCATCTCAATTTCACTCATATACTTGTATTCTGAGGATTACTAGCCCCAACACTGTATTAAGGCACGACATTAGATTGAAAAATGTGGTGAATGGTAGGATTTTTCCCCGTGGCCGACACTTTTCTTGTTTTTAGGTTCCACTTACATGCTGCATGTGTTATTCGTCTTAGTAATAGGTTTACTCATTTCTACGACATTTTACATTTAAGAACATCCACTTATGATACTAAAATATCTTATATAGTCTAAGTCAGCGTTAGAGTTAAACATATATAATAGATCAAACTATTATGTAGAAAAAGTCGCTTTATAATTAAATCATACAATGCTTACAGAAAAATGAAGAAATCAATTTACTATAGTGTTCAAATTAAAGTACGTACACGAAATGTTTCAAAGTTGTCTTAGTATTCTAGATTTGGAATCGAGAGGTAATGACTTTTTTAAGTTTCAATTTTGTTTAACTCTAAATTTCTGTAAAATTTTGGGTAAAGTCTACCTCTCTAATCTCTATGTAGGTTTTTTTCCGATTCTATTGCGGTGCACAATTACACATGACTAAATTATAACTCAACTGTCGAGTGGTTCAGAAAATTATTTCCGATCCCTAACAACTACCCCGTAACAAGCTAAGTAACAACTCATGACATCATTCAACGACTTGTCATATCATACTAATATTATTACTTTACTATATATAAGTCATGCCACAAATCAGAAAATTCTAAACCCATAAAGGGAAATTAAAAAAAAAAAACAGAATAGTCCATTTTTATAAACAATTCCACTAGAAATGGCAATTGAAAACCTTACTACAAGTGATGAAAGCCGCCTTTCTAGTGCATATATACGTACCCTTGTCAAACAACTTACATCTTCTCCAAAGCCCACACACAACAACATAATAACCAACGAAGATCAATCAGTAATTTGCGATACTAAGGGTGCTGATTTTGCCATGGCGAAACCTAAAAACCAAAATGCCACCCAAGGCCACAAGAAGCAAGTCCTGAGGCGGCTTCATACGAGCCGCCCCTACCAAGAGAGGCTACTCAACATGGCCGAGGCAAGGAAGGAGATCGTCACTGCCCTTAAGTTTCATAGAGCGTCTATGAAACAGGCTAACGAGAAAAAACAACAACAACATTTAGAGCACCAAATGCGAGGACAACAACAGTCGATTTCTGAAATTTGTATACCCAAAATTGAGCCACCATCATCAGATTTCACTACTAATAACACAAATGTGATTGTGGAAAATTTACCATATTACCCATCATCATCATCATTTGATAATCATAATTATTGCTACTACCCTAGTAATCATTATTGGCCTACTATTTCTTCATCATCACAAATAAATGAAAGTAACCTAAACATTCCACTCCCAAACCAAACCCTAGGCCTAAATCTTAACCTACAAGCTTTTGCAAACTTGGACACAACGTTTTACCGTAGTAGCCTAAACACTACTCCACCAACAAACTTCAACTATTCCACATCCTCCTCTCCAATGTCTCCCTCATCCTCCTCTTCAAACCCTAGGGATCTTTACGGGGCGTCGACCTCGGCCGAGGCGGTGGCCGGGGTGAGACCCACATATATGATGAGCAGTAGTGCCATGGATATGATGTCCTCCATGCATTCTGCTCTAGATGAAGAAGAGATGGCAAAGATGAGGTTAATAGGAGAGCAACATCAAGTAGAGTGGGATGACACTGTGGATTTGGTTAAGTCAGCTTGGTGGCTTAAAGTTCTCAAAAGTGTGGAACTTGGTAATAAGGAGATTAAAAAGGAAGAAGGCTATAATGGTAATTTCAGTAGTCATGAGTATAATAGTGATGAGTATTCATTTGAGGAGTTCCCGGCTTGGTTGAATGAGAATAATGATCAGAAGTTGTTGCAGCAACATTTGGATGACTCTGGTTCAGAGGGCACTGCTTTGCCTTGGTAAGACTACTCTTTTTATTTTTTTGGGTATTTTATTGCAAAAGATCAATACTATCTTAATTTTCTGTTTCAATTGCTAAAGGTGTAATGATTAGACACATACAGTTTCCTTAATTTTGAGTTCCATTAATTTCCTTCATTTCACATACAGTTTCGCTGATAACCTAAAAACTCGGCAACATATTTTGGCCTAGAGGTGTTAAAGTTTTGTCATAATGGTGATAATTATAATCTAATTTGGCATATAATTTGGTTGATTATAAGGAACTTGTAGATCACTACATCAAAGTGTTGAGGAGAGCCGTCGAGGAGGAGTACCGGCCCATGTCCATAAGTCCAGTGAGGTTCCATCCTAAAACCAATTGGCAATAGGAGGAGTAACCCACTACCTTATAAACATGTTCCAC
>JBBYHQ010000009.1:4982281-4993295 GCA_038382645.1 Spergularia azorica
AAATAATGAAATGGTGGCACGTGATTGGAGGGGTACACGGAGTGGGACACGAAAGTGGGACGGGTGATCCGCACTGAGCAATAGACATTCAGATTTTTTAGGTATAACTTGAAACCAGCCAACTCAACATTGTCCAACACAAACACACATGATAACCAGAATTGTTTGCTCTATGGGCAAAAAATGATCAAATGAGTAATGACACTCCAAAATCAGTTACTTTTAAATAGCTTTGTTTCTTAAGCATACGCAAAACATCCCATTTTCGTGAAAAAATTGGTCAGAATCCCACGCACCAACTTACTACAGCATGACCATCATCTTGCTTGACCACCCTAAGAAAGAGAAATTTCCTCCGTCAATTTTTTTTTACTACACCATAATGGCAATTTGCCACGCGTTAATTGGATAATTGATTTTTAACTGTGACGTTATTTTTACAAAATTCTTCGAAACGGTCATCTCACAATAAATTACACTTGTACTAGCCCCACCGCTCCACTCATTATTCATGTTGTGGCCCAGCACACTATAAACCAGATCAACCGATCACATGACGACACCCCAGGATCAATACACTGGAGAAAAAAAGGTCAAAGAATCGCACACCTACGTACTAAAACCATGACTAGTCATATTGACCCTACACTGTACTTGACTGCTAAGATTCCAGCTTCTTCTATACTCAACACAACACTCCCCAAGACCCTCTCCTACCCAAAATTAAACCCAGAAACAACAACAACAACAACAAAAACCCAGGAAAAACAACAGTAGACATGGCGACTTCATACTCACTCTCCTCTGGTTCGCCCTAAACCTTTTCAATATTTAATTACCATAGTAATAAAATATCCTAGAACAATATAATATTGATGGATTCAGATCCCTTAGAGTTATTTTTCCCTGGAGTTTGTAGAGTTTAATATAAATGGAAAATATAAATGAAAATGTATTTTTGAAACCAAGTAATAAATTCACATGGTAAAATTAATTTTCCATTTTGAGTAAATTCTACCATGTAGACTTATTTTTCAACTATAGGGGATCTCAATCCAATATTGATAATGATTTTTCTATTTAATTTAATTAATTTTGAATTTTGACAGAAAATGAAGTGACGGACCATAAGTTTCAGGTGTTAGAAAAACCGGGCCCAAGAGGAGCCTCCGGAGCCCGACCAATCAACGGCGGGTTCTACGTCCGGGTCGACATGCCGGGGGACCCACCAGACGGCGTCAAGTTAGTCAAGCGCGGCGAAACTCGCACCGTCACCTTCACCGGAAAAGCTCCAATTGTGTGGCGTGATTTAGACGAATGCCACAGAGTCAGAGTCTACGACGGTTACGTTGTACTTGACCGTAACCCGGACGAGGTTGACGTGGAGATGACGGTCGTTAATGGGTCCCTCAAGCTCTTCTTCCCTAATACTGAAGGCCTTCTCCACTTCCTTCCCTCTAAACCCCCTCCTCCGGTCCCACAACAATCTCCGGGTTCTGCTCTCTCTCTATCTCTCTCTTTGTTAATTCTTGTTTTCGGACACACGTTAAAAAAGCCGATTATTGTATGCATTATTTATTAGGCGAGACTGTGTTTCGGGTTTTCTATTGTTTGTACCCTATAAAACACGATTATATATGCCGTATCTGGGTGAGATTTTCCCAATTAATGACCAAGTTCATAATGTTTTGCCAAATGATTTTATTGCGGCAAATATTATGTTTTTATCAGATGTCCCCGAATTAAACGTTCATGTTTTACTCTTCCCAGTTTGAATGTTCTTTCTCTCTTGATTCGCGTGGCTTTATTGCAATTAATAAGATGAGGTGGAAATGGGAGTGAATAGAAGATATCATGTCATACATGGGACGGAGTATGTAATTAAGGAAATAGGTAAATCATAGTAAACTGACCTAAATTCTAAAGGGAAATCATTTTGAATTTGAGGGTTTATAGAAAAGGAATTGATTGAAAAGAATGACCGATGAGATTTGAGGTATGATGGGTCGCTAATTGGTTAAAATGTGTCACTCCTAGCTTACGAGTTAATGGCAAAGTCGGCATATTGTGTGCAAGACTTATTAGGGGTAACTTTTTGTGCAACGATTTTACGATTGTACCGTATACAACTTATGCCAACTTTCACATTTTAATGATTTGTGTTGTTTGGTTTTGTTTAATTATTAGGTCAAGTGAAGCATCTTGGGGATGAGAAAGAATGTTGTTTTAACAAGTTTGCTCAGTATCTTGATCGTACTCGTACCGTAATTCCAGGTGTTTAATTTAATACATACTTGAAAGCTTTCGTAGAAGGTTCATAACATTTGCAAATTACTGTATGTGAATGTGAATACATAGCGTTTTATGTGTTTGGGTTAATTATGAAGGTTTGGAGAATATGACATTGCACCCTAGCGGCTGTTCATGCTGCATTGATGAGCACAAGAACAAGAACAAGAACAAGAACAATGAAGAACCACATCCACCTGGTACCTTTCACAATTCTTTTTAACTTTTCGTTCATCCCGTTTCCATGAATTGTTAACGTATTGAAATTTCTGATGTCGAAATTCATCAGTCGACCCTCTAGTACATAATGAATTGCATTATGCTCTTGACTAATCAGATTGGAGCAACTGATTTACTCCTTATTTGCAAAGGCAGAGAGATTGGGATTCTAAGCAATTTTTTTCTTCTCTTTTTGCGGTCTTCGTAGTCTCGGACACTCACATTACATCGCGCTCAGAGATCAACCCATATCTGCTTGATGGGGTAAGAGGGGTCGACGAAGTAGTCCAAGCAACAGGTGACCAAATGTACATGAGAGTTGACATGCCAGGCCTCGGAGAGGAGAACAACAGGGTGAGAATCGAAAAGAGAAAGTTTTTGTATTTTGGAGGAGAAGGCGAAAAGGAGCACCAGTTAGATGAAGGTGGCCGTACCTACATGGGGGGTTTCATGTTCCGGTGCGATTGTTGCAAGATGATTGATGTGAAGCATGAAATGAAGCATGGCGTTCTCAGGGTTTCGTTCCGTAGGCAGACTAAACCAGGCTTAGGACAGAACTGCATGGTTGCTGTACTTCAGAGGCCTTGTTAATTATCTTGCTGGTTTGTGCTAGGTTGCCTCTTGAACCAGACTTTATCTTTAAGACTAGAGAGAGTAGAGACATGAAATTGGGCAAGGATATGGAGTATGCTTAATTGCTTATGATGTGAGTATGTTACACTGATGAGCACAATCGGATTTGCAAATGAGTAATGAAGAAGCTAGTAGACTACAAGTACCAATTTTTTCGTACTTCCCACATATTAGCAGACATAGTTCCGATCTACTTCTGGGAATGGTGCATAGTGTTTATGATCTTCGTTATTCCACCATCTTCTATATCTAATACAGTATCACATCTCGACTTATTTCCTCTGCCCGAAAAGATGTGAGAATATCAAAAAGTTATGAATATGTTTGAATGATTTCGAACACAATACCACGGCACAAAACTGAAACATACACAACCTCATACGTTTGACATTTTTGTGAGTTGACACAATACTTCTTTCAAAATTATCGTAATTTACGATTTTCTTTTAAATATAACTCAAAAACCGGCCAACTCAAAATTGTCCAATACAGACACAAATGTTAACCCGAATTGTTTGCTCTATTCCTCTACGTCTATGAGGAAACAACGATCAAATGAGTAACTGTTGGTATCAGGCGGACACTTTAGAGGGGGGGTGAATAGAGTGTTGGAGGGAATTCGAGTAAATGACCCGAATTCCACAACTTTTTCGCACTTTGTAGAAGATATCGATAAGGGGAACAGCGTATGAACCAGTGTATGAGTGACTGTTCTCTAAGCAATGGAACGATGAGAGGAATGTTACACGGAACAGTGTATGTGAGACCGTTCCTTGTAAAACGAAAGTAATGCAATAGGCAGACAACACAGAGATTTACCGTGGTTCGACCTTACCTCAAGGTGTACGTCCACCCTAACCTAATCTTCAATAATCCACTATTATCAAAAGAGTAATACAAGCACCAATTCACGTTCTCACCACAAGAACTAATTGACGTTCTTACCACAAGAACCTCTACCCAAATATCTACCACATATATTGAGACTCTACCCGCAACACTCTTAAGAAAATTAAGATTACAAAAGAATAGCTATCTCGATAAGCTTCTCGAAAGCCAGGAGAGATACAATAAGCCCTAAATCAAGATGACGCACTAGGAACTTTGTTTGCCTTGATGAAATTCTGTTTAAGCTCAAAACGTTTATTAATCTCAAGGTGTGTACGTAAATAAAACAACGTGATTTGTGTTCTACTTAACACAGATATTAGGTCTCAAAATTGATTAAGAAAGGATATTCCAAAAGATAGAGTTTCCAACTTAAAGAAAGTATTTTGGAAAAATATCTTATAAAGCAATATGAAAATCTCTTTGAAAGATAATACCCGAAAATAGGATAAGTTATGGGATAATCATTTTTACTAAAATCTTTTTGAGACAAAATCACAATCTTTATGAAAGATTGGTTTCTTGCAAAATCACGTATAAAGATTAGCAAAATCTAAATGCATAGGAACAGTGTATGGAACAGAGACTATGAGCTAGTCTGTGACTCTGTTCCATGCTTAGTTATCTCCTTCGTTTTCTTAAGGCAAAGTTCGTTCCGTGGATCAACCAAGATTAATACAAGAGATCTATACCGACTAAACTATATGTTCTTGACGTCTCTTGTAGTTGCATAACACTTGTGGTTGTTCCATTGGAACTCGACTCGCCATATAGATGGCGAAACCTGTTCTTATAAAGAACCAAACAACTCGACAAGCGTTAGATCATAAGGTTAGTTCAATAAGCACAATAACCAAATTATTAACCTTAATCATGCAACAATATTTGTTATCATCAAAACCGGAAACCCAACAAATTCCCCCTTTTTGATGATGACAAATATGTGTGTCAAACTTTCACAAAAATCATTCTAGTGAGCAAGGCATAAAGACATAACTGTAGACAATGGTCATTAGCAAACATGAAGCTCAAAGGTCAGTAGCAAACATGAAACTCAACAATTTGGTACTGAACTAAACTGCCGAAAACTCGAGAGGAACTCTAGTCATCATAAGGTAGATAGAAAGTTTGCACAAATTTTCCCCCTTTTGATACCATCAAAAAGACTGCATAAGAGAGTATGCGAGTCCAACACCACAAATGCGAATTGAACCAAGTCGAGTAGACAATAGAAACCAAATGGCTCAAGCAAAACTGTAATTAAGCTATGTCTACCCAAAACCAGGTCACAAATCCTTGAAAACATAACAACGTTAGAATGAGAGTGTATCAAACAGTCAGCAAAAGAGAGAACAACAGGAAATGTTCAATGCTGGGTTTGTGGTGTTTAGAAGGGAGAAAGGATCAGTGATGAGAACGAATGGAGGAAACCGTTGTGGGAACAAGGTAATATTATCAGGGGCATAATGAGCAAACTCATCAATTTTATGGGACCAGTGGTGGGAACAGTGACAGTATAACATAGGAACTGGGAATAGGTACAGGTGACCTCTTCTCCACAAGAACTTGTCGCATAAACATCAGAACACCATGAGTAGCAAACTTGCACCAACTGTAGTATCAACTCATTCGTCGAAAAGATCAAAACCAATCACCTGCTCTTCCAAACTTTTCAGGAATCGAGCTTGCCTCCTCGATAATCAATGCAAAGATGTTCCCCCTCAAAAGAATCAGTGATGAATGCATCATTGAACAATCACCTCTTCTGTGAAATTTATCAACCATATTCCCCCTCAAGATTGTCAAACATGTTCCCCCTCAAAAAGTTCCATAGAGAATCCAAAACTCATGCATAATTAAGCAACCATATTGGCATACACACAACCATATTTTCCCTCAAGAATCATTTGCCCCTCTTCATTCTTCACTGATAGTCTATTACGATCAACTGACAACTTGGGAACAGTGACAGGACTAGGAGCAAGAACAGATGGAACAGTGTCAGGAACAGATGACGGAACAATGTAAGGAACTGATGATAGAACAATGGGCTTGTCTACAATGCCCATGATTGTTGTCCGTCGTGGGTATCAGCTGTAGAGAATGAAGAGAATTAGAGAGGAGAGGAAGATATTATACATGAAAGCTTATTTTATTAATCACAATGAACCGTTTAAATACTAGTACATGAGTAGCTAATCTAGGAAGGAGATTAAACAATAATTACAATAATAATCTAACGAGGGAAGGGGAATACAAATAGAATCAATTACATATGAACATGATAAATAAATTTACATCATTATCAATTATGTGCACAATATAAGGAGAGCTTGATATGGTGTGATTGGGAAATGATCATGATTGATTCATTTCCCTAATACGCCCCCGCAAGATGGACGTCCGCAGGGTAAGTCCAATCTTGAACGGAAATTGCAGAGATCGGTGGAGAGGAGCAAGCCGTCAACGAGAAGATCGGAGAGAGGACATTCGGTTGTCATACGAACAAGCCGAACCATAAGAGGGACACAACATTAAGATTTAAGAGTGAGGATATTCGGTTGTCACAAGATCAATCCGAAACCAATAGGGCAGAGGAGTGAACATACATGAAGGGAGAATTGAGACGGAACAAGACAATATTAAGACCATGGTACACAATAGACCACGCCAGGGACTTAGGGAGGAGTGAGTCAAAGTCGGGCGAGAAAGAAGAGAAGAGACAGAATAAGATTTGGACAAATATAATTATGAAGAAATGATTTACAAAAAGAGAATTGTGAGGAGGTGAGAGCCGAGAGAATTGAAAGAAGAAATTTGAGAAATGTGAGAGATAAGTGATTAGAAGAAGGAATAGAGACATAGAAGAAAAAAAATATGTAGAGATTTGTGAAGAGACAGAAATAAGAGTAGGGAGTAGATAGGATAGCACATATGAAAATGCAAGAGAGAACGCAAATACGGCAACAATGCGAGGCTCGTTGATCACAAGAACAACGTAACGACAATTTGGTTGAGGACAATATCGACAATTTGATGAAGAGGGCTGCAGCGAAATTAAATGTGCCGATGACCGTGACGACTATCGGCAGCAAAGAAGATGAATACAAATTTGAGAAGATAAATTTTGAGATTGAGAAGGAAATGAAGGGCAAGAAAGAAGGAGACACGGGTGATGTTTAACGAAGAAAATCAGAGAAGAAGGAAAAGGAAACATAGAGAATGAATATAATTGAGAAAGATAGACTAAGTGAAACGTGAAATGCAAGAGGAACAAGATGAGAAGTTTAAGAGGAAGACAAGATGAGATTATAATAAAGAAGAGGAAGAATAAAATTGAGAAATAAGAGAAGAAGACAGAAACTAAAGATAATCATGAGATGAATTTCAGAAATTTGGGAGGAAGAAGAAGATGAAATTTTGATGAGATAGCACTGAGGGAAGGGGAAAGAAAATTCGTGTTCACAATAGAACAACAATTAAAGGGTCGAAGTCACAAGATCGACGACCAGTTGAAGCTTTCAAAGATAAGAAGAAATGGAAGACGATGAGGCGGAAGACATTGATGAGCGCGTCGAAGGATCGACTGCTCTGATACCATGTAGAGAATGAAGAGAATTAGAGAGGAGAGGAAGATATTATACATGAAAGCTTAATTTTATTAATCACAATGAACCGTTTAAATACTAGTACATGAGTAGCTAATCTAGGAAGGAGATTAAACAATAATTACAATAATAATCTAACGAGGGAAGGGGAATACAAATAGAATCAATTACATATGAACATGATAAATAAATTTACATCATTATCAATTATGTGCACAATATAAGGAGAGCTTGATATGGTGTGATTGGGAAATGATCATGATTGATTCATTTCCCTAATATCAGCATCAGCATCAATTGCAGATATCCCTGCCTAAACCACCTTAGCTTTGTAGAGATTTCGAGCTTCAAATGATGTCTCTTCCAAACACATGCAAATTAAGATGTTCCCCCTGAGACCAGGCCAATATTTGCTCCTCTTCCTCATCACTAGAAGAATCATCTTGTCTTTACAAGTTTCCACAACAGTTTCATCAGCATTATGAGTATCTTCGTCCTCATCATTTTCAGTTGGCACAACTTTTTCAAGTTTTGCCGGACGTTTCCTTGCCGCTAATTGATTTGAGCGACGTTTAGGACCAGAGCTGGGACCAGGTGCAGATTTGCTTCTTTTGGCAGGGCTTGTGTCAAGTAGCGGTAGCAGTAGCTGTTTTGTGTCTTGGAGTACGTCTATGGTTAGGAGTCTTTTTTCCTTTTTTCCTTTTTTTTTTTGTTTGATTTTTTCTTCTTTGGAATTTTTTTTTTTTTTTTTTTTTGTTTTTTTGGAAAAACAACTCCTCTTTGGTAATCCTTTCCTTGGAAAGAATTATTATGACAATCGTGTATGGTCCTGCTCCATGAAACTTTCCAAATCAACACATATAAGATTTACCCACCATATCAGCTGCATATTTTTGACTTGTGATCCAGTTTACCAATATCCTCTGAATATTCATTGTTGGGAACAGTCACTGGTATGATAGAAAAGAGTTTTGGGAACAAGTGAGGGAACAACAACATGAATAATGGGAAAAATCTCCGCTACCAAAATCAATGCCGTATCATCAAAGTCTCTCTTCTTTCAAATCTTTCCATAGGAATTGTACTGAGATTTTGTTTCCTTCTATTGCAATGTGCATAATTTCCTTCACCAAATCTTTTCAATATCGTCAAAACCAATATCTTCATATTATGATAATATTTCGAACCAAAATTACCGAATATCATGAATATCTTCTTTGAGTTTCATCAGTTGCAAATATTCCATGATCTCTCTTCATATTCTCTTCTTGTAAGCAAATATACCCCTTGATTTTAGTATCAAGTAACTTTCCAACCAATGTATATTCCCCGAGTATCTTCAATATGATTTCCCATGTTTATAGAAAAATTTCATCATTGCAGTTGTACGTATCTTCCCAATCTCCTACCTTTGATTACATGTTCCATAGAACGACTTAGGAACATGCGAGGGAACAATGTATATACGTGAAGCCACGTGAACTGCTAGGAACATGAATGGGAACAGGTGTAGGACCAAGGGATAGAAAATGGACAAGGCATAAATGAGAACAAGTTGGGAAGAAGTTTAGGATCAAAAGCACAAAGGGAACAAGGGGGCCAATGCTATTCTCAGGACTGTTCTCAACGCTGTTTCCAAGGCAAGTTAGGTTAATGGATACTATAGCTTGCAAACAATTTCACGAGTCTTTGTACATCTAAAGAATCCAACAAGATCAATCAGATGTGCATACAAAAGACATTTGTGTAACTCAAGTAGGGACAACCAATTCTCGTCAATCATTGGAGGTCAAAATATGCTTACAAACATCTCAATTTTAATCAACCAAAGTTCGACTCTTATTTTCTTAAACCTATCACTAGGTAACAGTTTAATAAAGTACCAGCAAGTTGATTTTCAGTTAGCCACAACCAAGAGCTCATCAAAACCTCTTTTTCACATTGTCACAAAGAATGAGATACATGTCCATATGCTTTGTTCAAGAACGAATAGAGAACAAAAGAGCAGAATGCAAAACTTGACACACAGAGCAAACTAAACAAATCAAATCACTAACGAGTGTGTGATACCAATTTTACCTACATCAGTGACAATATCATGCTTGATGTCATCAACAATCACACACCCTTCTTCAAAGGCTGTGAGTGAGAGAAATAAATCGGATCACGCTTTATATGTCTCGAGCAACCTCTTTACAAGTATCAAAGGTTGCTCACTCTCACCCTAGCCTGCAAAAGGAACTTAGTTCTTTGTTTTAGGAACCCAAACATACTTGGGTCCCTTAGAGTTAGTCATAGCATTAATCAAATCCTTACGAATCCATACTTGCTTGACTACCTTACCGTTCCTTGCAAATGTTTTCCTCTGCTTTGTGCATTCATATATCTCAAGATCATTAGACAAATAACACACAGTGGAATCAGGCTTGCAAATATACTTACCTTGTTTGGACCACCTTCTATGACTGGTCTGTGCATTTTTCCAATGGTTGTTCCATCTTCTAGTGTCATGTCTGTAGTCATTGAGACTTCTTTTGTCACTGGTCCATGCATTGTTCCATTGCTCATTCCTACGATTGGTCTGTGGACCAACATTGCCGTGAACATTACTCCTGTAGTTGTTCATTCTCTTTCTCTGGAGGGCTCGAGCATTGTCCCTGTGACTGGTCTGTGCACTGTTCCTTAGACAGGTTTGTGCACTGGTCTGTGCATTGGTCCTTAGACTGATCCGAGAACTTCTTTGTGCATTGTTCCTTCTACTGATTTGTGCATTGTTCCTTCCACTGGTATGTGCATTGGATTGTGCACTGTTCCTTCTGCTGGTCTCAGGGCCAGCATATGGAAAACCATTGTACCAGTGATTTTTCCTTGTCTGCATGCTATTCCTGTGCGTAGAATTGTTCCTTGTACTGGTCTCAACACCAACATAGCCAATACATGCCTTACCTTGTTTTCTGGATTGACTAGCTTTCTGACTAGAGAGCCACTTATCATTCTGTTCTTTAGCAATCTTTAAAGAATTCTCAAGAAATTCAATTTTACTTACAAGTTCTTTGTTCTTTGTTGTCAAAGACTCAATCTCAGATTTAGCAAGTTTAAAACTTTGTAAGACATTTTCGTTAAGGAAAATATAATCATCCGAATTATGCACATGAGTAGAATTTGACATGAGATCTGCTATTTTCAGTTCTAACAAACGAATTTTATTTTCACATTCTTCAAACATGGGAACAATGTTAGGAACAACAACAGGAACAGACTTCTCATCAAGGTTCTTTTGCATGATAGACAATTGAACATTCTTTTCTTCAAGATCTTTCAATAATAAAGAATTTTCATCACATAAAGCAGAGCAATCATTTTCAAGTGAAGAAATT
>JBBYHQ010000009.1:5002621-5013428 GCA_038382645.1 Spergularia azorica
AACTATGACGTGCTAACATGATCTGCAAACCACGGTAGACCAGACTGCGCGCATTGCTGTGCATCAGGAACTGGAACAACAAACCACGGTAGACCAGACTGCGCGCATTGCTGTGCATCAGGAACTGGAACAACATCTGTAGAAGAAGAAGAAGAAGAAGAAGAAGAAGAAGAAGAAGAAGAAGAAGATGAAGATGATGAAGATGATGAAGATGATGAAGATGAAGAAGATGAAGAAGATGAAGATGATGATGATGAAGATGATGAAGAAGATGAAGAAGATGAAGAAGATGAAGAAGATGAAGAAGATGAAGAAGAAGAAGAAGAAGAAGAAGAAGATGATGAAGATGAAGAAGAAGAAGAAGAAGAAGAAGAAGAAGAAGATGAAGAAGATGAAGAAGATGAAGAAGATGAAGAAGAAGAAGAAGATGAAGAAGAAGAAGAAGATGAAGAAGAAGAAGAAGAAGATGAAGAAGAAGAAGAAGAAGAAGAAGAAGAAGAAGAAGAAGATGATCACTTCTACAACTCAGCTGTTTCGCTTCTTTTGAAGAAAAGAAACCGAGAACTATATATGTGCTTTGAGGATGCAGATCTCAAGTATAAGTGGTTGCGTTATTTGCAAGACAGGTATTCGAGGTTTGGCTTTTCATCAACTGGTATCAGACACTTCCCCATTCTTTTGCCAGGGCCATACTTGGTGCTCTTTTGACTTTTTTTCTTTTTTTTGGAGGGCATCATGAATTTCACTTGCTTGCCATAGTTTAACAGGTCGACTGTAACTGATACTTCTATAACTTTCTCTTTTTTGAGGCTGCGAAATTCTATAACTTTGCCTTTTAATATGTCTATGTCCTGACTGCTGAATGTTCAACTGAAAACATTAATCATACTTCTCTAATCAATAGAGGTTTTGGTTAACAGCTGGGCCAGCATTTGCTCCTGTGCAGGGGCTGTAAGCAAATTGGCCTTACAAGTTACAACCACAAAAACGAAAACTAAAAGATACAAACAAATTGTTTTCAGCAAGTTCTAATCTGTTAAATATATTGTAAAGCAAATTCGCGGTAGTATTTCGTCAATTGGGTGAGATTGGGGGTGTTTCATAGAGCTTATTTTAGCTGGTAAATAGCATAGATAGAACATTGACAAAGGATTGGCATGCCCAAGATGTATTTGGCGGGAAAACTCGATTGTTCTATAATGCCTTGTTCTACAGGCTATAGTTTGACTTTCGGTTTCTTACAATTACAATATAAATAATGGTTTTGGTTGCCTCCAATAGTTACCGTATATGGTCTTTTAGTATGAGTATTCCGAGCAAATTAAACCAATGCGAATGAAATGAAATAGTATGAAATTCTATTCGTAGCAAATAGCTTTATATCAGTTTTGCCGAAAATTGTCAACTTGACGTATTACTAGTTCTACGAAATGTATTCTAAAATATAAGTACAACTGTACAACAACTGTTTGCCCACTCTGTGAAATCTGAGGGACAACAAACTTTTTTTTTGTTAAACCTAAAAAAGTGGTTACAAAATTAATTTACCAAAACCAAACGACGACGTATTATGAAAACAGAGGAAGAGAAGCAGCCGCGCGCGCAACCCGATAGAATCAATCAATCAATTGCTCATTTCCCTCTTCTTCCTGCTTGGTGAGTCGTGGTGATTGGTGCTTCGCAACCTCACTCAGCGTCCTCGTTACTCCATCGATACGTCGTCGTTTCCGGGTACTATTCCCTTTCTTCTTTTCTATTCTTTTTGGAGTTTTTGTTCAGGTCTAATTTTTATGAGTAGGGTTTTGCATTTCCATCTGTTGGTTTGTTTGGTCAAAATTAATCTTTGAATCTGAATTTTCGGATTGTTTTATTAATTTAACATTGTAATTATTAGTTAAGCATTTGACTCAAATTATCTCAACATGTTAGTTTGCATTGGTTTTGGGATATAATGGAATAAAGCAAAATGACTCGTAAAATCGTTTACGCTTCTTGTATTGTGAAGTAGCCGTCACTTAGTGCGATTGTAGAAGTAATTTTGGTTATGGGTAATCCGTAAGCAACCCCTCTATGTTTTCAATGTACGACTAAGTTACCCTAACTCGGATCCGAGGATCGGACTCGGACACGGATCCCCTTGTCCGACCTTCCATTTTCCAAATTTGAGGACACCGGGACAGTGTCCTAATTTTGGACACGGTTGCGGGGACATTTTTAAGAACATCAAATATTATTATAAAATATTTTAAATTCCAACAAAAAATAATTTTTTTGGGTATACGTTTTGTCACAAAGTTCTTAATCAACTAGAGTGTAGCATTAAAAGAGTCATAAGCTTATTTAAATGCTGTCAAATTGAAAATATAAAAGAAAGATATTAAATGGCATTGGGAAATGACTTTAAATAATTACTGCTGTCAAATTGAAAATATATAAAAAAAAAGATATTAAATGGCATTGGGAAATGACATTAAATAATTACTGCTGTCAAAGGTCAAGGTATCCATTTAGATTACCCACACAACCAGTCATTTATTGTGTTTTTTCCGATGACTGAGCCTGCCGTGTCCGTCTGCCAACTGACGAGTCCGACCCGGATTTTGTACCAGGAGCCGAGTCGTGTCGTGTCGACACCGGTACAAGGGCATAAGTGCCGGGTCCGGGTAACAGAGATGTACGAGTAAGGCTTGCGTACATTCAACCCTCCATTACGCCGCCTTATGGCGGGAGTCTTTAAGGCACTAGGGTAATGTTGTTATCGTTGACGTGCTCTTGGATTTTGTGGACGCAAATCGCCAATGTAGCCAGAAATTCATCATGTTTGATTGTTATTAATCAAAACCGTTTCACTAAACTGTTTGCAATTCTTATGTTGTGAAGTTCAGAATTTTACGTCATCAGTCTTCGAGGAATAAGATTCCATTTCCGATTGAGCCAAAAACTTACTATTCTTCGGTTTTGGAATGTAATGGTGTAATGGAATAAAGCTAAATGAGTCACAAAACTGATTGCTCATCGTGCATTGTGAAGTAGGAGTTTGTTGGTACAATTCCGAATGAAAGTTTTGTTATGGGTCATTCGTAAGCAACCTCTCTTTGTTTTCAATTTAGTGGTAAGGCTGCGTAAATCTGACACCCCGTAGAAGCAAATGTTTCCTCAACCTCCATCTAAAGATATGGGTAACAAGTGCTTTGCGTAAGCTTCTTGTAGGTGCAAGTGTGCAACATTTTCCTCTGCCCTATAAGCCTAGTAGCTGTAAATACTCCTCGCTATAATTCTTTAGTCAACGATAGCTAGCTACCACTATTGTTTTACACCTAGCTAGTAAAAAGCTAAGGGACATCTTCCACAACATGATGAATGGGTTAATAAGAGGGTTTGATGAATGGCTTTGCTCCGGAGATCAGCTGCTTGCAATGGTTTTAAGTTTATGCGTGGCGTGGGCATAGGTCTCTGTAGAAAATGAATTTCGCGTTCAGCATGTTCCCTTTTTTTTTTATTGAGCAATAGACTAGATGCATAGATGAAGTTAAAGTCGGTTACACGCTAGCTAGATGGCACCACTACAATTTTGGCCACCTGGATCAAGTTTCTCCCCTAACATGGGGCGAGGGGAAAATACATCATTTCAAGTGAGGACTTTTGATCAACCCTTTTGAGAGCTTTGCATGTTCTTTGATAGCTCCGGAACTTTTGACCTTCCCTAGCAAAGATTATGTAATGTTGTTTAGACTTTCTCTTTTCTTCATTTCTACTACCAAACAAAAGAGTCAATTTCACTGTCTGGCTAATATGATTTTCATGCTTTAGAAATTTGGTGGACTGTATTAATTTTTGGGTGTCCGGTTAATTTGTCTTCCAATACTAAACCGTAGCTTACTGGAATGATGAAATGTGAAGGCTTTTGAAGATTAGTGATTGGTGAGCTCCAAGACTAATTAAATTGATTTTTTCTTGTACGTGCAGTATATAATGAAGTGAAGGCTTGACAAAAGAAGTTTGCGTTGCGAAACATCTGCGTGTTTATGAAGGGTCCATCTCCTTGAAATCTAATGAAAGATTGATCTAGGAATAATGCCGCTGTATGAACCTCAATCAAAATGGTTAGAACTTCCCCTTGATATCCTAGTAAGACTTGCTAAACTTGTAAGCACCACAAGTAACACAATCACTTTCTCTTGGACAATCCAACTCCTCCTTTTTCGTGCTGTTTGCAAGTCATGGCGATCTGCCTTACCTCTAGACAGAAAGTATGATGATGCTCTAGTATTCTGCCACAATCCTATTTCAATATCTGCTCCTCCACCTTCTTTCTTTGGCAAGGATCGTAGTGGCTCTTCCGAATACTACAACTTGGCTCGTGTAAGTAATGGCTCATTCTACTTTGTCCGCAGTACTACCTGCATTTTCCAGTCAATAAAAAATCCATCTTGCTCTCGGCTGCTGACTGTAGATCATCTGAGTGATGATTTTCGTAAAGTCTGTTGCCGTAGACAACTCTTCACATCCTATAACAGATCCAATGATTGGGATATCAGTTCTCCTAGATGTCTTAATCTGTTAGATTACCGTGTCTCTGTTGTGGCTGAAGAGTATAGTCTTAGGTTCTTAGTGAATGATAAGGGTGTCTTACGACTGCAAGATTCTGATGATATTTTTTGGAGAAAAGCAGTGGTTATTTGCAACATGAAATTTAATGAAGACTTGGATGGTGTTGCAGTTGTGTTGCTTGGGGATGAGGTATTGCGTCAATATACTTTTGCTGATAGAAAATGGACGACTGTCAATATCCATGGTAAGTGGGGCTTTGGACAGTTCTCCTTCTGTCATGATATTGTACGATTTGATGATGGATGTATTGCTGCTATTGATGATGCAGCTCTTATTTCTCTGCTTAGTTATGATTTCAAGTCAAGGACATTGGGTTGCACCCGTCATGCTACTGAACTTAAACTTGCCGGGCTAGATTGTAGGCGGATAGTTGTCAGTTCGGATACTGGGGAACTGTATTTGGTTGAGAAGAATGCTTTTCGTGATGAATTCGAGAAACCTAAAGTCTCATTCACCATCCGCAGGTTCTCTGACCATCTTAAAAGTTGGGTGAGACTTCATAATACCCCTGGTTTGATCATGTTTGTGGGTGGAGATTCTACTTTCTCTACTAGTGGGAAACGTTTTCCCATGATTTCCTCTGGAAATGGAAATTGTATGTTTACTAGCACTGGAAGTTTTAGGCGGCGTGAATATTTCAGTGAAAATGAGTTTTTTGTTGACATTGCTGATGACCGTTGTGTCTTCCATTTTGGAGAGTTTTGTGCTGATAGTATATCTAACTCGAATTTTATCTGGTGTAAGAATGATTATAATCCTATTTTCTCTTCACCGGAGAACTGGGAGGAGCTTAATCAACTACCATCACACTGTCCTCAACGTTTACTGTAAGTCAGGAATCCCTCTACTCGATCTTTTCTTTTGATACCTGATTCTCACTTGCATCCTTTAAGTGTTGACTTTTTCGTGTCCTGTGCTCGATTTAGTGAACAACCTGCTGTGCCAATGGCGGAGTCCAAGAGTGATACAAATTCAGGAGGTTATCGATCACTTCCCGAAGATGTGAATATTGGTTGCGAATCAAGGGAAAAGCTCACAAAAGACAAAGGGAATAAGTGCAGAGCTGATAATGGTTATGGTTCTGATCATTCAGAGTCGAGCTACAAGAGTAGAAAGATTGCCCATAGTGAACCCTCTACCGAGCACATGGGAACAAAAGAAGTTCAATTGGAGTTAATCCAGAATTTAGTTGCGTGTGTCACAAGGCTTATAAGCAAACCTTGCCATTGGCTGGCGCCTTTAATTTAAGGGTTTCGAGGAATTGTGGAATAATGATGATGTTGTATTAGTTGAGGATAATAACCAGAACAAAATCAAAATGATAAAACATGCTAATTATGAAAGTAGTAATTTGGAACTCGTCATTTGACGGAAATGGAAGGCTTTTTCCGGGTACATAATTCAATGAAATGGAGGGAGTATTGTTTTTACCCAAATTCCGTGTTAAGGATTGCTCTTTTTTTTTTTTCGGGGTTGTGAGGTCATGGATTGCTTAGTATTGGTGGCTACTGGCTATTGGAGACTCTTTTGCTTTGTGCAATCACATTTCGGCTTGAAACCTTATGTATCTTACGGAGTAATTCTTATCTATAATTTGCAGAAAGAATGACCAATACCTGGGGGAATTCTAGATAGCAGGAAGTTTTGTAACTGTTCCCTGCTCAACATTTGTACCAGTGGTAATTAGATCAAGAAAAATGCATCGATTTGGATGTCAATCGAAATGGTCAGAACTTCCCTCTGATCTTCTCATCAAGATTGCCAAACTAGTAAGCACCACCTTTTCCTGTAAACTTCAAATTCTCCAGTTTCGTGCTGTTTGCAAGTCGTGGCGTGCTGTTTTACCTTTGCACAATACATATGTTAGCTCCTTGGTATTGGACAAACCTCCTATTCCAGTCGCTGAACCCCCTCCTTATTTCTTTCCTTTTGAGTACCCTAAACTCCATGGCTTGGAACGAGAACCAAATGGTTTTCTATGCATCGTGTTCACTACAACTTACATTTTTCAGTCACTTGAAGATCCATTTACCATGCATTTGTTGACTGTTGATCACTTGAGTGATGAACCTGGAAAGGTCTACTGTCGGCATCCTCTTTTGCTGACGCATGATAGGTCGAGTACTTGGGATATTGATGCTCCGAAATCTGTGAATCTCTTAGATTATCGTGTCTCAATTGTTGCTGAAGAGTGTTGTCTTCGTTATCTGTCAAATGCTGATGGAGTATTACAGCTACCGGCTTCTTGTGAGAACTTTGGTAAGAAAACTGTTTTGATCTGGAACTCAGAACTTGAGGTAGAAACAGAGGGGTATCTATGGTATTGTTTGATGGGGGTGTATTGGGTCAATACAACATTTGAGAACAGAGTTGGAAGATTATTTATGACGGAAAGAAGGCTAAATGTTCTGATGTGGTCAGATGTCCGGATGGTTGTATTGTCATTGATCATAAAGCTAATGCTTACAGTGTTAATTTCGATTTTGATTCAAAATCACTGAATCAGATTCAGTTTACTTCTGAGATTCTTGGTAGCCGGATAAAGCGCAAACGATTAGTGCTTAACTCAGATGATGGGGATCTATATTTGGTAGTAGAACAGTCTGATGAGTTATCATTCAAAGTTTATAATCTCCCTGAACTTCAGAAGGGTTGGCGGACATGTGATGACATCCCAGATTGGGTCCTTTTTGTGGGTTCTGATTTTAGCTTTTGCGTGAAGGCCGAAGCAATACCCGGAATATGCGTTGGGCATTGCATATAAGCAAGCCAAGAGAGCTTTCCGTATTATCAAGGAGGCAGCAATAGCGAAAAAAAGGTCTCCGCTTCGTGTTTTCTATTTTGGACTTAAACGTGCTAGAGAGGTCCCTCATTCTAGACATGATTCCAACTATTATTACGATCCTATCTTTTCTTCTCCAAGTGAGTGGCCTGGGGTTTCCTTTCTAACTTTAATTTGGTTCTTCTAGTATTTACATCATTACATTGATGTGGATGGTCTTTATTGTGTGTTCTTATTGAAGTGAAATTTATACCATGTCGTTTTCTTTGCAGTGAACATGTTGGCCAGATTGAGGGTGACAAAAGTTCAGACGGTTCTTATCCAGAGCTTCACAAAGAAGAAAGTGTTGTCAATGGACTGGTTAAGCCCGCTTTGGAAATCGATGACAGTGTTGATGAATCACAACATTCACAAGGCTTGCAAGTTCTAAAGGGAGAAGCAGAGAGGATAGCCGCTGAACAACCAGCATCATGTCCTCCTCGGATGTAAGTCACCTGTTCTTTTTGTGTATTGTTCACATTTTTTCTTGTTCATACTGAAGACTTCACCCTGATTATGTGGCATCTTAATTCTTAGGGCACATTTGGTCCAAAATGAGGTTGTCATTAGTCCAGGAGATTATCCAATACCTCCTGAAGCTGAAAACAATGATCTTGGATCAAGAATTCCCTCCTTGGAAATTGCTGATTTTTGTGGGTCACCGGGCAAACAAGCTGAAGTTAGAAAAAGGAAGAGGGTCGCAGCTGATTCCTATCATTCAAGATCGAGCAACCAACCTCGGTCCAAGTCGAGGAAGCATGCTCTTTGTCAGTCATCTACTGAACATACAGAACCAGATGATGTTCTCTTGGATTCATTGCAGAAGTTGTCAGAATGTATTAAGAAGTTGACTAACAGTCCTCTTCAAATTCAGTCCGATTCTGCTGGCTGCAGTATACATAGAGCTATAGAAGATTTGGATTCACTTCCCAGCATCGTGGTAGGCAGTGACTTCTACTTTTCAGCTGTCTCACTTCTTCTGAAGAAAGAGAACAGAGAACAATATATAAGCTTTGGGGATGCAGATATCAAATATAAGTGGCTGCAGTATATGCTGAGAAGGTCCTAGATTGCTATGGCCTATGGCAGAATGTGTTCCGAAGCTTGGTGCTCTTGCATATATATTGTAATCGGTAGATTGAAGATATTACAGGGGTTGTGTTCTGACTTGTTATTTTCTTGAATGCCCCAGTCTTTTGTGCAAGATGCTAGCTGTGTTTGCGAACCTCCTGCACTGGAACCTAGCTGATGAGGTACCGAAGATGCACAGGCCTGATTCGCTCCCCCTTTCTTTTTTTCAATCTTTTTTGAGCTTCCTGATCATTTTTTTCATCTTTTGTGCGTAAAAATTGAACTCTTGTTAATCAGTGCAATATATAGAGCAGAACTAAACTATGGTAAAATATTCGTAGTCCTGCTGATGTCCTAGCTTAGACACTACAAGTTCCTTCGAGCCGATATATGACAACAAAGGATTATTCTCGAGACATTTATTTAAGCCGAATGGAACCCAAATTTGCATTCGCTCTCAAGCTCTCTTGGTGGTAATCAGATATGCAAAAAAAAAAAAAAAAAAAAAAAAAAAAAAAGTAAAAGGAATATGGCGTCCTTCTTTCTTTGTTGTACGGAGGCCTGTTCAATGGGGCGGGTCCCCATTTAAAACCCGTGCCCCGGCCCATTTATATAGGGTCAAGCCCAGCCCATATATAAATGGGGCGGGTCAACCAGGGTCAGATTTAGAGTGGGGCGGGTCAACTAGCATATGGGCCTCAAAAACAAAGCACGCTGTCAGTCTGTCACCTACTCACCTTTCCCGCTTCTTCTCCTCTTTTTTTTTTTTTTTTTTTCTTACTGAAAATTTGTAAATTCTACATCACGCTTCTACATCACGATTCTGTTTCACGATTCAATCAAACATCCCAGGTTGGTATCAATTTCATATAATAATTAAATTAGTTCTGGGTATTTCAATTTCGATTGATGATTTTAATTGATTTTCTTCAAAGTTTTTATGGGTATTACAATTTCTGGGTGTTTAATAAATTTTTGGGTATTACGATTTCGATTGATTTTCTTCAAAGTTTTGATGATTTCGATTGATTTTTCAGTATTACAATTTCTTCAAAGTTTTCGCTGTAAGAATGCAGAAAATGGAAGACATTAATCTTTTGATTTTATTGTATAAGCTAATCTGATTTTATTTCAATTTCGATTGATAATTTTAATTGATTCTTAAACAAACAAAACACTAACAATTTTTTATTTAAAAAAAAAAAGCAAGAGGATGGGGAAGGGAAGGTTGTTGTTGGTTGTCGAGACGGTAATAATCGTAGGGATGATGATGATGATGATACTTGAGGCAGAAGGAAGGTGCTGGATACAAGGCGTCAACGGAAGTACGGCGTGGTATTCATCCAACACGACGACGTTCATGGCAGAAGTCGATGTGGCGGGCATGAAAAACTTGAAGGTGGAAGTCTTGAACGGAGAGAAGGCAGTCATTGTTCGTGGAGAGTGCAGTCAGCAGCCAGAGGATTCCTCGGCCAACGCTTGGAATATCCTTGAGGAACCAATTATGGGTGTGTATCTCCCTCTTGTGTGGGATTCGATGATGGATCGTCTCGAGTTCTACGTTGAAGACGACGTGCTGCACATCACCGTCCCTATAGACATCGATCATCGTTCGATGTTTGTGCCGCGGCTGCTCCTCGTCCCAGGGCTTGTCAAGGGCTCATCTGATACTCCTTTATTTTACAATGGCGTTAGGCGTACGTTAAAAGCTGCTTAGTTTATTCATCAATTGCTTAATAAAAGTGATATTGTTGGGATTGATTGATTTAAAACTTGATTGCAACATTTTATGGATTAATTACTAAACAATTTTTTCTGTAATTAAAAGAAGGGTTTTTTGTCAGACCACACCTAATAAAACAAGATTTTTGTCAGACCACACCTAATAAAACATATTTTGCCAAGTCACACCTAATTAAATCAATTTTTTTGTTAGACTACACCTAAATACCTAATTTTGACTTCCAACCTTCATCCACTCATTGCCGCCTTTTACCCACCCATTGCCGGCCTTAACCACCTCATTGCCTCCCCTATAGCCACCCCATTGCCTCCCCCAACCCACATTCTTAACACATTACCTATTTCCCCCCATTTCTAACACCTTCTCTCTCTCTCCCTCCCTAATTTTTTCTCCCTCTACTTCTTCACATTTCCCCCTTTTTTCTTCACTCTATTTCATCACAAATTCATTTAAAGGGAGGTACTCAAATTTATCTTGGGGCTGAATATCAAATTTGGGGAGGAAATTAGATTTGAGGATTTGAAAAGGGAGGGGAAAAAACCAATTTTGGTGGATGTGGG
>JBBYHQ010000009.1:5038126-5048668 GCA_038382645.1 Spergularia azorica
TTTTCAGCTAAGAATACCTCCATTAGCCGCCACGTAGGCGCAAATGGTAGACAATTAATAGATAAGTATAGATAGATAGATAGATAGGAGGCTATTACATGCTATGCGACTATGCGAGACCGTTACATTTAAATAGGCCTTAAACATTTCCCTCCTTGGTCGTAGTCGAGAGGGGTATGAGAAGCATTAAGATACATGTGATCAGGATCTGTGACATCATAAACGATCATATATCCTTTGATATGCATGTTGCCAATAACATTGAGCTCTTCTTCTTCTTCACTGTTTCTACGAAAAGTCAAACAATACGTGGTTTCATTGTACGGGTACCATGCTGTATCTGAATCACCAATGCTGAAGAACAATTCTTCACCAAGTTGAATTGTAATTTCGAGAAGGTGCGGGTACGAGTAACACAATTTGTAGGGATCCACGGGTAGTCTGATCATATAACTGAGCAATTGATATTTTGACAGACTTAATGAGTTGGTGGAACAGAAAATCCTGTAAATACGTTAAAGCCGTGCCGGTGTCGATGAGAACCATAGTGTTGTTCGGAGCACTGACGAAATCACCACCACCATAGACATATATTGCGGAGAGGTTCGCGGTGTAGTAGTCACTGCCATCGTTGTAAATGGGTGTGCTCCTAAAATTTGGTGGTAATCTACCCCCGTCTTTAAAGAAGGAGCCATCCATGGACGAGTTAAAGGGGAGACAGAAACCCCAGACTGACAAATGAAGCTGCCTAGGCAAGGACAATGGTCCCGGCCCAAACCCCGAACTGCCTTGAAAGCACGAGTATGCGGTCGGTTGGCAAGTGTTGTCGAATCCAACCCCAAAAACAAAGGTTACTTCTGTGTCTGTGTCCGTGAATGTTGATAAGATTTCGGTACCCCATCAAAATACCCCACACCGTAGGCGCAGGATTGGTTGCGGCATTTTAATTCAGGTATGTCGTACCGGCCAGCACAATCTGTTACTGTTTCACAAGAGAAATACTTGAGAGTGTTTAATCACATGTGAAGGAGGTTATCTAATTTAATCATCATTGTTGGTGCCTGAAATGTGAAATAGTAATAATTGTGTGATTGAAGCAACACACTGTGAGCGGATTAGGAATGCATGCAGTTTTTAATGGAAATTTGTGGTGAGAGTGGACTGTCAAATTTCCTTGTTTATTAGCCCATGATTGAAATTATGGTGGTAGCGTAACCTCCTCCGTTATTAGGTTTATAGCCCATCATTGAAATTATGGTGGTAGCGTAACCTCCTCCGTTATTTGGTTTATAGCCCATCATTGAAATTCGACATCTCAACTGCAAGATGAGTTTTCCGTAAGTTCATATCGCTTATATAGGAAAGAAGGGTCCTATTGATTGTTTAGGTAATTCGCGGTTACAAAGGATCCATTTATGGTTTTGGAGTAACCAATCACAATTTGAAATGTCCGAGTGTGGAAAAGTTTGTTTGTAATTAGTTGTTGTGAGCGTTTAAGTACATTGCATTAGTGGCAATTGGATTCAAGAATGTCTCGAATTGGGAATTTGTGAGCAATTTTAGATGTGGAAGCAGTGTGAACAGAGGGATTAATGTTGTTGGAAACTCTTAGGTAGGTCGAGTTACTAATCAAGAATTTAAGTTCAGCACGAGCCACGAGGATATAATAACTGAGGGTGCAAATCTAGCTGTGAAGTCCGAGCAAGTAGTTTGAATTGTTGGTGTAGAAATAACCTTTTTGTAGAGGTTATGAATCTATTAACCATGGGTCCGTTGTTCAGAAAGACTCGACTTCGGCTTCGAGACAGTGATCGGGATGTGTTAGAATTACAGTAAAACTGTTTTGGACACTGCAAGGAACGACTATTAGCCTTTGTACCGAGACATCACAAGTTTAAGAGAAAAGTTTTGGTCCCGGAAATATTTGATGCTGTTACAGCCAAAGAGATTGCTTTCACTTTCACATATTTCAAGTCTGCCTTTTAGTATGCTACCTAAGTTTTACTTAAAGAGCTGGAAATTATTGTGCACCAAAACAAACTAATGAAAGATAATGCAGCAAGTTGAATTCAGAGAAATATAGATAGAAATGTTTACCCACAAACATTTTCAAGCTAAGGAAAAACTGAAATCATACAGTAGAGCAAGATAAACTAACCGACTCGAATTCACATTTCTGATTTCTCAAGCCAATCAAGTAAAACTTAAGTACATTACACCTGAAATTTCATAACCACACTCCACAGTGTCCCTGACTAATTTTTTACTGTAAATCAGGAATTATCTTTACTATATTACCGAAGCAGCTTGAAATATTTCTTGTCAGAAGCATTCACCAGGTAATGATTATCTTCCCCACATTTTTTACAGTTGAACTTGACCAGAAACCACTCCCCTGACAATTTCTCTGCTTCAACTTCCTGCTCTATCATCTTCCCCTTCTGTTTCTCCTGCTGTACAAACAGATTAATCAGTCAGTTAAACTGCGGAAACTTCACAGGTTGTTCAGAATTTATCAGAAAAATTTGAGCAGGAAACAGGTAAGAATAATGTTGCATCAAACCTGAAAACCTGGACTTGCCATTCGAACTGGGTCTGAAATTGTCCTCCTGAGAAGATGCTGCTTCCGCTGCTGCTGTTCTGAAGGCTGTGACGCCGATGGCGGAAGTGGTGGCAGTTGGCCCATCAGATCCCGGGTAACAGAACGCAGTGCTGCCTTCTACATTACACCCAACATTCTCAGTAATAAACCCATGACAGTACAGAAAATAAAATTTGATCAAGAAATCAAGAAAGTTAAAAACTTGGTTGATGATCAGACCTGAGGGGTGAGACTGGTAGAGTGTGGCAGAAGCTGAACACTAACTGGGTCAGAAACAGTCCTCCTGAGAAGATTTAATTTGGAGACGGGCGAGGCGGAAGTGGAGGCCGAGAGGAGAGCTCAGGCGAACTGGGGTTGGAAAAAGATGAACTCCCAGCAACAGATTGAGCAAAAACTTATAACGGAGAGAGAGATATTGATGGTGGTGAAGAAGAAGAGCAAGAAAGAGATAATGGTGAGTAATATGATGATGATGATGGTGAAGGTGAGTAGCGTGATGAAGAAGATAATGGTGATCTTGATCTTTTCATGGTCATTCTCTTCCTTCTGATCACAGCAGAGCGTGATTTCGGAGTTGCAGGAGATTTCTGAAGTGTTGCTGTTGATTTTGTTGTTGCTGTTTCTTGGGTTGTTGCAGAACTTTGTAGTGTATCTTCACCTTGAAGCTGCTGCTGTTGCTGATGTGATGGTGGAGATGGTGAGAAAATGGCGAGCTTGAGGAGGCGGCGATGGTGGGTTCTTTCTCGCTTCTCGAGACGGTGTCGTCGTCGGCCTTCTCTGTCTGGGATTCTGATTGCCTTCACCATTGTTGGGTTTCTGTGGAGTTGTGATGAAGAATCTCAGCAGGTTTGGTAATTTTATGGTGGTTGTTATGGTAGTTACAGAGGTGGAATGAACGGTTATTTCTGTTAGCCTTTCTGTTACTGATTATCCATATATTAACTGTGGTTTGGCTACGGGTTTTTGTGTTTAGAAAAGTAGCAAAAACCGAGGAGGACAAAACAGTTTATTTAGAGTGAAAGAATGTGAAATTTGTTATGTAGGGCTATGTCATGGTTATCAATTGCGAATATGACTCCCACAACTTGGTATCTATTAGAACGGATGAGGTATTTCGGTGTCATTTTAAAGAGGCTCTAACTTCAAGTGGGATCTAATTAAGATAAGATAAGTCGTGCATATATGCTCATTTGAAAGAGCAATTTTAGAACTCAAATGATGGATTGTACTTGTAGCTAGGTCAAGATTTCGTGATGTTGATCTTGTACCAGAATCGAAAGTATAAAGATAGTTAAGAATCCATGTGTGTCTAATCAAGTTTATTGAATCTCGTCCTCGAGTTAATTGTCAAGGAAAACAATGAACGGGCTGTTATAGTGTTATGGTAGCATCTCATCCATGAACTCATGAAGGACGGAAGGAGCTCAGCAAAGTACATCAGCTACTAGAAAAGTGGCACAGATTTAGCAAGGAAAAAAGATGCTGTAGGAAAAAGCAATGAAGCATTCTAAAGTCTCAAATCTCTTGTTGTCACGAAAAACACAAAGAGACCTGTGCTTAATCTACTCTAATACGGAATACATGACAGAGCACATATTTCAGTGATGTACTAAAATACCCTAGGCATGCAACTTCTCTTAAACAAAAATAAAAGTTACCAATTCCTCCGCCTCAAAATCGGGTGTACTTAGTGATGGTCACTTGTGAAAGTTATTTCAATTTTTGGACCTAGGGTTGGGGGGGGGGGGTTCGGGTAGAACATTATCGGGTTGGGTCTTAATAGAGTTAACGAATCGGGTCAGGCCGAGTTTGTCAGGTAGTTTCGACTTTCGACAGTCAATACCGGAAACTTGACCTTTTTTTTTGTGGGGAAATCAATTTTAGGGAGTTTCTCACCAAAAATACAAAGAACACATCTACAACGGAGTCTTGTCGTAAAACAGTGATTCACAAAATGTACATACTATCCGATCCGATAATTCTATGGTCATTACCAGTAGTGGTAATCATCATAAGAAAACATTATTTTAATAAGATTTGATATATTCCTATATTAATTTAAGGATAGAATATCTAACAATTATATTATAAAGAATTATGGAAACTTGACCTCAAAAAAAAAAAAAAAAAAACTATGGAAACAAGTATATGTTTGGCTTAAACTTCTAATATAATTAGGTTAAATCAATCAAATTAATAACATGTAGCCCTCTTTCGTTAGCTATCATTAAAGATCATTTTCATTATTATAAAAAAAAAATATCAATCTTGCTACTGTAGAATTGTTCCCCCAATATCCCATGGCTAATCCAACAAATTGATGGCCACCACCCTCCCCTTTATTGTTGAATCAACAATGTCTTGTCTAACCATTTAATGATTCAATAAAGTAATTTACACGATTTTGCGACAAGATTAAACCGATTACCTTTGTGGCCTTATAAAAACTCAAATTCGGAAAAATTAATCAAACATGTGTAGATTGACAAAGAACATAAAATAACTATATTTCCATTAATGGATTCTCCAATGTAATTATAAAGTAATTGGTGATGAGAGTTTCATAGAATTTAAAGTAGGGCTTATTCCAATTTCATCAGTAGGGCTTGTAAGTACGTACGAGAGTATTTTGAAGTAATCTTCATCTTCATGCTAAGGAAACCTAGGGTATTACGTATACCCACTTATTGACTTTTGCGATTTTTTTTTTCTTTTAGTAAATTACATCTAGTTTGGTAATTAACGATGATTGCCTAATCTTGATCGAATTTTTTTTTTTTGGGCAGTTTGAGGCTTCACCAAACATGTACTTAATTTAATAATTTTGTATAGTATAAATATTAGATATTCTAATTATAAATTAATATAAGACAATAACAAATCTTATTAAAATAATGTTTTTTTATGGTGATTACCATTAGCGGTAATGACCATAGATAACAAAAAAAACCCGTTTTTTATTAACCTCGTTGGTCTTTACTCTTTACCAACGTGAATTGGGTGATTCAGTAGCGAAACCGGGGAGTCTATATTAAGACTGACCCGACCCGAAAATAACCCGAAAAACCCGGATTTTTCAACCCGAACCCGAAAAGCACTCGAAACCCGAAATGACCTGAAATGTCAGGGTCAAGACCCGACCCGAGCGGGTCAACCCGTTGGGTCAAACATATGTAGTAAAAAATTAATATAATAATAAAAAATGATATAAAAACAATTAATATTAATAAAATATTAATTAAAATTTTGTTTTAATACATATAAGGCATACATATAATGAAATCATTATTATTATATAATATAATATATAAAGTAATTGGAAAATAAGAATAAAATAATATTTCACTATTAAAATGTACCGACGAAAAAGGCGCGAATATGTATTTTAGACCCGTTGGTCAACCCGTAACCCGACCCGAACCCGTAATGACCCTAACCCGAAATACACCCGACCCGTATTCTACCCGAACCCGAAACCCGCCCGCCCGACCCGTTGTACAGGTCTACTTGGCAGAGACTGACCTGACCTTAAATTCGAAGCTTGTAGAAGAAAGTAAAAAATTTAGAGAATACTACTACCAGCACAAGAGAGAAAGAGAGAGAAAGAGAGAAAAATCGAGAAGAATGGATCGATTAACCCGTATGTTCACCGGAGCAGGAGCCGGAGGCGGGTTGGCCCACCCACCGGTAGATTCTCCGACACTCGACACTTCCGAGCAAATCTACATCTCCGCCACCGCCCTTCTCAAGATGCTTATTCACGGTGTTCCCCCTCTTTCCCCTTTTTAATTCAATTAAATTAATCTCAGATGAAATTCAGCAAAACCCTAATTTTTTTTGTGTATGAATTGGGGGGCAGGAAGAGCTGGGGTTCCGATGGAAGTAATGGGATTGATGTTGGGGGAGTTTGTGGATGAGTACACTGTGCGTGTCGTTGACGTTTTCGCGATGCCGCAAAGTGGGACTGGTGTTAGTGTTGAAGCTGTTGATCATGTTTTCCAAACTAACATGTTGGACATGCTCAAGCAAACTGGACGGTAAATTACTGGTTTTCCCAGCTTTTTCGCCTTCGATTTTGTTGGTAATCTGTAATTTCTTAGGGTTTTTTGAAGTTGCAATTTTGTGATTTGTGGTTGTGTATGTGGGTGATTGTGTTGGTGTATTAGAATGTGAAATTGCGAATTCGGGATTTTTAGGGTTTATTTGTGTATCTGGGTGATTTCATGCATTTTAAGTAGGATACAAAGTTGCAAATTTTTGTACTTGAATGAAGCTGGTGAATTTATTTTTGTTTGGGGTTTACAGATCTGCCTGTGATTTTGATGGTCATAGTTGGGAATGGGAGTGATCTGGTGTTGCCCTGGATAGAAAGTTGCATTTTTTTTTGTGATTTTCAAGTTGTTCTCTTAGGATGGAAGAGTTCCTGTGTGGTGGATTTCTAGTGTGACATTTGAGTAAACCTGGTTTTGTTATCGGATGGAAAAGGTTCAAACTTGGGAGTTATAGATATTAATGTATCACAGGGTATTTGACACATAATTTGGAGCGTTTTAACCAGTATTTTACTCCATTAAGCTATTGCTACCAGGATTGTTTTTTTAACTGAAAACAAAATTATACTTTGTATAGCTTTTGGATGATTTGACTTTTTTAAGGGCGCAGTGTAGAGGGATCTAGCTGCTTGTGAACATTGGAGAATGGCAATATTGACAAATCAGCTTAGTTTTTTTGGTTCTCGGATTACAGAGTACTAGATTTGCAACTTTTAGAACTTTTCGAGAAAGAAAGAGAAGGGTAAAGGCTAGTAGCCTAGTACAGGTATCACCCCTGTATTAGAGATACGGTAGAGTAAAGTCAATGTTTTGTTTTTGTCCAAAAGAGGTAGACGGGGAGAGGCAGACAGCATGCTTACTTACAACTTTGAATTCAACCCATTGGTAGAGCATAGAACGCGAAAATCGGCGTATGGTAATTGCAGAGGCTGTTCACAGAGGCTTCGGCCGTAGGCTAAGCCTTCTTTCATTTGTCAGCTATAAAGTCTCTAGAGGTCGGTAACCAGTACTGTCTTGTTGATCTCTCTGAAAGTTTTTCGCTCTTAGGCACACAGCGAGGCTTTACTCCTGTTGATCTCCCAATTTTTTTTGTAAAGGAAATCAATCTTAAGCATTTAGTAAGGAAATCTTTATATTAACATAATACTGTCGAATGATACATTATATAGAATAAGGCCAACACAACTTATTCAACCATTATTAAGGTACAGGAAGGGAAAAGATGAAACAAAATAGTTTCCATAATCCTGAAGGAAAGAAGTGTAGAGTTTGTCATCAACGAAGTGTGAGAAAATGGAATAGCTATATCATATCCCCAGGGGATGGTATTTTTTCACCCCACAATAAAACAACTGCCGGATGATCGTGATAGGAAAATGGGGGGTTGGGGGGGGGGTCAGATTTTTATAATTAAATAAGGTGATTCCTTGGGGGTGGTAAGTGACATGAAGTACAGCAAGAAGTGGACAATTGAAATTGTTTCAGCTAGCGTAATTGGAACTGATAATCATTGAGGAACAGCTCGTTTAACGTTTACGCTTGAAAACTCATGTCAAAGGGATACAAATTCATGAACTGGAACGGAGTAACTGTCATTTTTTTTTAATTATTTAAGTGTAGAACCGTCAAATAATCTTGTTATATTGATTGCAGTACTATTTCTGTGATTTGACTTGTCAAGAACTCAAGTTACATCGTCTTTCTCAGTATCTCTATAGATTTAGGCACTGACCTTTTAAGTATCTGATGGTGGATGACTATCACAAGTGCTTTGTGGAGGATTCTAAACTAGATGTTTTGGTGTAGAGAAGGGAAAATTAATGTTGTCGCGCTTTATTTGTAGGGTCATGGTCATAATTTACCTTAATTATAGCAGTATACACAAGTACAAATATTTGGTATGTTTGGGTCTCTGTAGTCCCACAATCCTGATCTCTGTTTGCATAGTTCAATCATTTTCATGTTGATATTTCCTAAATACTTGCTGGTCTAATTGGACTAAGTAGAGTACTAAGAAGGTCCCTCCCTGGCCATTAGGCATTAGCTCGAATCTGTTCCATCTGAGTGAAATTTCTTCTAATTATTGTTGATTAACCGTTCTACTAGTTGGTGGGGAATATAAGACTGCCTGCATCTGGAGCTGTCCTGATTTTGTGTTTTGACAGTATAAAATATGTTTTTTTAAGAAGCATAGGTTGTTTTTGTTAGCCTGCTTTTGCTGCCATGTAATTCAGTGACTTTTGAGGTACTTCTAGCAAAATGGGAAAGTTTTGAGTGGTGCTCTTTGTGGCAGTGTCTCACTTTTATTCATTATACATTATGGGTTGGCTATCGATCTGTGGAATAGATTTCACTTGCTTTCTAGGCTTTGTTTTCTTTTACCTTCTGGTACAAAATGTTTTCTCTTGATCAGTGATGTTCTGAATACTTTTCTTCAAGATGGGATTAAATAACAAATAATTACAGTTTTTGAACAGAAGCTGGCATGCCACCATTATGTTCATTTATTCTGAATTTGCAAATATGTAGTGTCTACGTATCGTCAGTTGCTGAAGCTGTTCTAAGGGAGACCCTATATATCTCTGCGTACTCCATTTTCGGAAGCTCCTTATTTTCTTTACTTTTCTGAATCTTTTTTTCTGAATCTTCTTGAGCACGTTGCGGTCATCCTCTGATACTTATTCGTTATGTTGTGTTTGCTTGGGTGTATCGGCAGTTGTATGTTATTGCTTTATATAACATATCAAATTCGCAAGAGACTTGCATTTCATTACGTGCTCTATTCAGAGTAGATCTTACTGGTTGGTTTGTTGCTGATTTCTCATTTTGTCCTTATCTTACAGGCCAGAGATGGTTGTGGGATGGTACCACTCTCACCCTGGTTTCGGTTGCTGGCTTTCTGGAGTTGACATCAACACTCAACAGGTGATTGTCACCCAACTTTACCTCTATTGTTAATTGCCTGTTAAATAAGTAGTTTCCTGTTGGGCATGCTGGCTCTATTCTGGTAAAAGGACTGAGCATCGCCTTGTCTTAGATGTTTCTTATTGGGTCATGTAAATTGGGTGCTGTTTTACTTCTAGTCCGTGAATTACATATTTTTTGGGTACTGCTACTTGAATTTGACCAAATGTTGCCTTTTCTTTTTTTTCTCCTGAATGGCTGTTTCTCTATGATAAATTGTGTTCCCTGTTGAGGGCTTTTGTCTAAATCATTTCCCTTAACATTGTTAGTGATTCTACGCCATATAGGAAATGTATCTCACTGTTTTATTTATGTGCTTATGCCCCCCTTTGGTGTAAAGTATATCTAACTGACTATATTTCAACTACCAGAAAAGAAAATGCCATTTTTTCAAACCTTTAAGACAATTATCTCGTTTCTACTTGGTCACGTGCTCCAAAGCCTGAGAACTTCTCCAAAAGATGTTCAACTGGTTTGGGGCACAACTTTTCCTCTTTTTCCTCCCCACCCAATTATGGGGGTATTCAGGGTGTTTATAAGCGAAAATATAACAAATATATAATAGATGAGCATAGGCTGTTTCTTGCTTGGACTTGTCTTTTGTGCTACTGGTGGAATTCGTATCCCCTTCATAGTTATTTCTGTCTCTCGTCTATACTATCTGTTCGAAAAAAGGCTAGAAGACAAGGGAGACTGGGAGAGTATACTCTCCCATTTGTTTGGTGCTACAATGATCTGTGGAAAGTGTTCATCATATTCTAAATCTCAAAAATTGCTGCAGAGTTTTGAAGCTTTGAATCAAAGAGCTGTTGCTGTGGTGGTAGATCCAATACAAAGTGTCAAAGGGAAGGTAGTTATCGATGCTTTTCGTCTGATCAACCCTCAGACCATGATGCTTGGTCAGGAGCCTCGTCAGACAACATC
>JBBYHQ010000009.1:5053073-5071944 GCA_038382645.1 Spergularia azorica
AGCGAGAAGAATAAATTAGAAGCCGACACGTCAGCGTTGAGCTGGATTTATTTTTGGCAAACGCTATGTAATCTCGCCATGTCATCTGGGATGTTAGCCAATTAATAGTTAAGTATAGATAAATAATTTTTTTATAATAAACACTGATACGGAGTACATAACTTTGCGGTTATATATGCTAGCTCCAGCACCGTGCTGGGACACATAATTAGAGAGGAAAGGGGAGGGGGTGAAGGTGGGTCCGGGTGAAAACTTCACCACTCCTCTCACTTTCCTCTATAATGATGTGCAATTAAACTGGTAGAGCTAACAAAGTCGTGCAACTTAGGTATACAATGGAAGAACTCTTTTTTTTTTTTTTTTCCAGTTCTTCATTGACCCTACTTCAATACTTCTTCTCTTTCTCTCAGCTTTATTTCTGCATGAACTGGGTTCTTAAGTTGAGAACCTCGTTCTTATGTTTGGACTCCCAAAATGGATAAACTTAAATAAGAACCACCCATCCACCATTGTTATATATTACTCTAAGGGTGTGTTTCATCATTTTTGGGGGGATTGAAAACGGATTCGATTACCACTCCATTACATTGTGTTTGTTTTCATATTTTTTGTTTTCTAATCCTTTCTCACTCCCATTCCAATCCTTCGAAATGAAACTCACCTAAAACCCAAGGTAACAAATTTAAATCCCCCAAATTATTTTCTCTCTCCTCCCACACCCCAACCCCACCCTTCACCGGACCACCACGCCCCCATCGCCGGCGAACACGCCGCGCCACCTACTTCACCGGAGACACCACCTTGTGACCGGCCTTACTCCGACGAGTTCATCGGCGACCGCCCCGATGACCCAAAACCTGCCCACCGTCCTCTCTTTCACGTTTTCTCCCTCCTCTTTTCTTCCTCCTCTCTCCTCTTCCTCCTCCCATCACCGCGACGACGGCCCAAATCCCCCACCCAAACATCGCCTCCTCCGCCCACAACCCCGACTTGACCCCCCCACCATCCTTACCACCTAGGCAAAAAAAAAAAAATTGAAAAATTTAATTTTTATTGCTAGATCTACAAAACTTAAAATGAAATTTAGGAAAACTAATTGCACAACCATATTGAGTATCTAATTATGGTTAAATTGTTGGTGGTTGTTGTCGGAGAAGTGGCGGTTGGTGGTGGTTAACACCGGCGATGGGCGGTCAAAGGTAACGTAGGGGAGGAGAGAGAAAAGATGAGGATTGATCATTGATGTAATATCTAAAATTTAAATGGTAAATTACAATTTTACTTCTATTAATGGTTTGATTCATCTTTTTAATGGAACCAAACAACTTTAACAAGGAATGATACTTGTATCTATTTCACTCCCTTTCCGTATCCAATTCGTTTCCACTCCACTATCATGAACCAAACGCACCCTAAGTAGATTCAAATCACATCAGTTAGGACATTCAAATCAAACCAAATCACATCTCATAAATTATTGTCAATGAGTACAGCGTTGTTATTATCATTAATCCACCTGAATTTAGTTACTAATAATCTCACTAAATTCTTATCGGTTCAAATTAGATTAGCTACCAAATAATAATAAATCAAATCAGATAAAAAACAAAACTACCAAATAGGTAAAAGAGTGAAAGGCAATTGACATATTGGTGAGAAAAACTCAGGCGACAGATTGGTAAAAATAAAATGTGTAGACACCAAATTAGCCAAAACATACCATCTGCACGGCGCATGTCCTCCACCCTATTTATTTTCATTAATCTATCATATATTTAATTACGTTCTTAAAAAAAATCTAATTTGATTAACAATAAAAATAATTGGAAACAAATATTGAATAATTAACCAAACATCTTCCTCTCACTTCCATCTTTTATGGGTAAAAAAAGAAAAAAAAAAAAAAAAAACTTCTTTTCTTACCTGGTGTAACATTACTTCAGCCACACATGTGAATAGGCTGAGAGGTGCTTATGAGAACGACAATTTTCATCAATTTATGTATTCTCCTTGTTGAGGATCAAGGTTGGCCTAGGGGTTAGAAGCACAACCTGCCTAGAGGTTGTCCCGGGTTCAAATCTTCATATCCCCATTCCCGCAATATTATCTGCTCCTTTGTACCAAAAAAAAAAATGTATTCTCCTTGTTGGCGGCTTGAGGAAATATACAATCTTGTACTTAATAAAAAGTTAGTCCCCCATTATCAGTTATGTCAGTTAAATATCAGGATTTTAGCTGAAAAGATTACGGAAAATTCACGTGGTACCCTCGAACTTTGTCTGATTGCACATGGTACCCAACTTGGCAAGTTTGTACACATGGTACCCCTGAAATTACTAGTTTGTGCACATGGTACCCAAATAGTAACTTCCGTTAGATTTTTCCGTTAAGTGATGAAGTGTTAGTTCGTTGTTAGGTAAATTAGTTAATAAAAGTTACTAATTAACAATAGTGATGATTTTCCATTTTAATAAAATAAAAAAAAATCAATATTTTAGACTTTTTTAAAACAAATTCAAAAAATATTTTCATAAGCAAAAATAATAATAAAAAGTGGTTTCTTTTTTTCAGAAAAAATAATTTTTTCTTAAAAAATATTCATGATTTTTGCACATGGCACCCTTCAACTTACCAGTTTGTGCACACGATACCCTTGAGATTACAATATTTTGCACATGGTACCCCTAGAAAAATCAGTTTTTTTTTTTTAAAAAAGTTTTTTAAAAAAAAAATATTTAGCAAAAAAATGGGAAAAAAAAATCAACTTTTCTAAAAATTTATTGAAATTTGTATATTTAAAAAGATTAATTCTATAATTTAATGAACTAATTATTTGACAACTAAACGACACATCATCACTTAACGGAAAAATCTAACGGAAGTTACTATTTGGGTACCATGTGCAAAAAGTAGTAAATTCAGGGGTAGCATGTGCACAAACTTGCCAAGTTGGGTACCATGTACAATCAGTCAAAGTTCGAGGGTACCACGTGAATTTTCCGAAAAGATTATCGTTCCATGCTAAAATTTTGAATTGCAAAAAGGGATTATAAAAAAATTGTTTTGCCTTATTTTGATTACGTTGTTTATTATTTTCAATATTAATTAAGACAATATTTTTTATTTTAATATTTATTAAGATAATTTAGAAGAAAAACATATCTATAATGTTAGAAAAATATAATTAAATGATCGGTTGATTGAAACAAAAAGGTGGAGAAACGCACGACGGATTTCATGTTTTTTTGGCTGTTTTTTGTGTCTACCCTCAATCTTTTTTACCAATTTGTCACCGAATTATTTTATTTAACAATCTATCGGTTGGCTTCCACATTTTCTTACCAATTTAGTAATTTGGCCAAACAAAAAGTTGCAATCCAATCCAATTTAGTGGTTCCGTAAATTTAAGCATATAATCTTAAAGCGTTTTAAATGTCCTTTAAGTGCTAGTTTTAGTGCCAAATATGATGCTACGATATGAATACGCAAATTGAAATACTAGTATGAAGTACTAATATTTGTCTTTCCAAGTACATGTACGTCTCTCTTGATCAATTACGCATTATTTCCTTTATGATGAAAGCTACATCCATGATCCACCCCTATTTTACATAACCCTCTAGAAACTCCTTGAATTTGTGGGTTTGCCAATGCATTTTGCCATACAATGCACTAAATATCCTTCTTCAATCGATGGTGTGGACAATACTTTAATTTGTTTGCGTTGTACTATGTTGTCAAGTAGTCCTTAAAAGGTGTTTTACTTTGAACTTGTATGCCTCACGACAAATTCATAACACCACCAATTTATTTTCTTTACAAGTTCCTGAAATAGCTTTATCATATATACAAAGTCCACAAGACCATAAAGTTTTGTACCTAACGAAAATTTACAAGACTTAATTAAAATCAATCCGCAATGGTATAAATAAACCATGAATCTATAAATTAGTCTCGTCCAATATCCTTTTCGTCGATGTCACGTATTTCTCACAACTTACTTGTGAAATATCTTTTGTACGTTAGTGCATAAAACCATTGTTCGAGTCTTAATGAACACTATAGACTTTTTCGTGTAACGGTGCGTACTTTTAAGCTATGAAATCATGTTTTTGGCCTCAACCAACCACTTCCAAAACAAAGTTCACCACGAAGTAAATCAAGTAATACAAACAACAGTATACAAGTCTAACTTGGCGGCCTTTAAAAGGCTGCATGCATGAGCAAACTACCCAAAGTGGGTGTGACTTAACCTACAAATTAAAGTCATGACTTAAGAAGCCAACAAAATGCTTCACTACTTATAGAAAACGATTCATCTCTCCTGCTATACAAACATACAACCATGCATCCCAAATTGTGATCCATGTGAATTGGGATCAACATTTTTAGGAAGACAATTTCTTGCCCTTTTTCCATTTAAGGTAATAGGGAGGAGTTCATCTCTCTTTAAAATGCCACGTCCAGAGAGAGAGAGAGATAAGGCTTATCCGAAGCAGATGGTAGTGCTTCAAGATAGACGACGAATTATTAAGGTCGTCATCGAATGTATTATGTATGGTGCCAAATTTGATGGAGCTATATATTAGGTCTAGCTAAGTAATGCCACGTCTAGAACATACTTGGTTTCGATAGACAAATCGATAAGATTAGATGGCAGCTAGTTTAGATGCCCGATAAGAGAATCTTAATTTAGTAGTTTGCTTGTTTGGCTATAAGGGGTTAATGTTTGAGAAGGGATCACTATATATGATTAATTACTAACACGATAAACATTGTATAATTATCAATTTTGAATGACACCTTACGATTAAGATTTGTTGTGACTTGTGAGTCAGAACGACTTAACTACGTCCTCCATATAATCTTACTTTAAGTTCTTAAAAATGACCTTTGTAAACTGAGTTAGTCAGACATCCGCATTGTCAGACTCCGCACTAGTTTGTGACTTACCTTAGTGGTTTTACAGTTGGAAAAATGGGGTACATAACTAGGCGTGTTTACATCTCAATTCTCAAATGGTCGGCTTCCAAGATTGTAAGACGGATGCAGATGTTATTGTACTAAAACACATTAATGGGGACTTTTTAAGGACAAAAAGCCTTTTAACTTGTTACTCCAATTTAGAGGACTTTGTAGTTTGTACATTTCGCATTATTTACCTAACGATTGATTTGGCATTTTCCAACTTACCAAACCTTACATATGTACATCTATCATTGTTCACAATTTCACACCTCTTAAACATTAACTCTAATCCGTTTTTATAGACTTTCAATCCAAACATTAACAATTTGTCGTTCCTTAATTCTACACCACACACCACTCATATAAAAATGAAATTTCATAATTAACAAAGTTAAATTAGAAAATTTACCCTCATGCATAATACAGCAAGAGTGAAATTCTCAAAACTTTTACCCCAAATTTATCAGAAATTAGCGGAACTAGAGGGAGACCAGTAAATAAAAGCAAACCTACAAAGAAGATAGGTTAAACTCTGACATTACCATGTGTAAGAAAGCAATAATGTCAGCCTTATAGTTGTACGGATTGTAGAGTGAAGGGGGGGGGGTCTATAGAGAAAATTACGGCATGTAAAAATGGCATGAGATATTTGGTAGACAAAGAAAGTAGTAACTATACACCAAAGTGGTGCTTGTCAAATCATTTGATTGTGGCATAGGACTTGCATGCCCAACCAAGAGCCATATAATGCCAATTGACATTTGAAACTTACTCACGAAGTTCAAAATGAAAGGAGACATAAAACTACCAACATTTATATAGGTTAATTTACCGGATAAGAGAAGCACTCGTGACTTTGGGGTCGCAAGTTCAAATCCTCATTAACTATTCAATCGTCCATCAGAATCTTAATTCCTCACTAGCGAGTAAAAAATTGACGAAACATGAGATTATTGGAATCTTGGAAAGAGTAGTTCACGTGTTAAAATACAAATAAATATATTATTTGTGATAAGAAATTATTGAGTCACAGTTCTCCATCTTCTCTCTCTGTAAGACTATTTAAATTTGTAAATCTTGACTAATACGCTAGACTGGTCTAACAAAACCCTCCTTGTATTACTAACATCTAAAAAATTGATGAGATAAGAAACGAGAATTTTTAGAGGATAATATATATGTAGTAGGGTTTGAAATTGGATGGTGAAGAGGAGCTGAGGTCAAGGACAAGCAATACAAACAAGGCCAACAAACACATACATTTCCTTTCTCTGTAATTATAGTTCCAACTTTTAGGACTTGAAAAATAATCAAATGACAAAGGATAAGCATGCGTCATTGGAGGGGGGAAGAAGCTAAAGGATTTGACAAGGAAAGTGTAATGACGAAGAAGCTCTAGGTCATGTAATGCAAACTAGTGGAGATTGAGGAGTGAGAACTGATGAGTTCATCTGTATTAGCTTTTTAGAGAAAGCGACATCAAGAAATTGAATGCTATATGTTCATGTGTTATCAGTCAAAAGAAGCAGCATTTCCTCTTAAATGACAGGCCTACCCTTAGTTATTTTCTGCTGTATATCATTGGCCCTCCACTAGGGTTTCCACGTGTAATATCATTTCATTTGACATGGGAGACAAATTTTTAAATAACATTTTCAATCAAAATTGAAGATTAGGGTATAATGTATGTGTTTCTGACCTTAATTTAAAATTTGTGTAAGCTCTTGATCAAATCAGATCAATACAATACAACGAGGGTGTTTTGGATTGGGTCAAAGCGGTTCGACTTGGTTTGGGTTCGTGTTTTGTTGGATTAACATTATAGGTCTTGTCGTATTTCTTTGTTAGTATAATAATGGGTGGAGATGCGCTGTTAAAAATCATTTAAGTAGGTAGTGCCGAGTTCCTTTAAAGTCACTATTGAGTAAGGTAATTATTATCAAATAACTTCAACTTCTCGTCGATAATATAATTTTGATTTTGGGGTACCTAGTGTTGACATATTTTGTAATAATTAAGTTATTGTCGAGTCACTTTCATCTGGGCTTATATAGTCGGTAATCACTGTTGTGATATCACTCAAGTAATTATCGATTCCTATGTCGAGTCTTGTTCAACACCGTTAGGGCACAACAAAGGTGTATCATTTATCAAACGCTTTGGGTCGATCCAGGCAATATGGGCTGTGATAAATTAACAAACTAGTTTGAGATACGCAAACTAAGACCTGTGATGCATGCCTGAATTAAGTTAGGTCCTAATTTTGTTTTTTTCAATGTAGCTAACTTGTTTTCTCAAAGTTTAACTCTACTGAGAAATGAAGCAGGACGAGTCGAACCTGTTCCCGTCTGTGATTCAAGATCAACGAATTCGACCCATTGGCCACGAGACCGATCAATGTGAATAGAACTAACCCATTACTGACCCAACTCTTTGCTCAGCTCATATGCACACAGTACACATCTATGTATCTCTCCCTCTCTAATTGATACAAACTTGACAAATATACCTTTAGACATACATGCATGCACTATACATTACGTGCAACTTCCCCCATTGAACGACCAAAGTCCAAGTCTATGTATTGTGTGACTAAGTTTGTGAGTTAGTTAAGCTGTCAATTTCTTGAGAAATAACTCATTTATTTGGCTCCCACGTGAAGAACCACTTGAATGTCTTCTATTATCTCTTTGCATCATATCCATCCACTTAGGTGTCGTTTGGATACACTTTGTGGTAACCAAACAACTCATGATAATACAATTCCTAGTAAATATACATTTTGAGGGTATCCAAACGACACCTTAGTCTTTTCCTTTCTACAGAAAATTTACTATGTGCTCTTCTTCTTCCTCCCCTTTCGCTTTCCCTTACACATATGACTGCACTAGTAGCACACACAAAAGAAAAAAGAAATGCCAATTTATTCAATTCTTCTTTATTTAGCAATTTTTGAGATATAACAACAATAATGTGACAAAATAAGATGTCTATATATAATTTTCTTATCCTTACTAAATTTCATCACATTATTCTTATCAATTATCATCATTGATCATCTGCTTTCTTTATAATCTTACAAAAGAAAACCATCATTTTTTTTACTTGTGTGTTGTCTATCTCAAGACTTATTAAACTCATCTATCTGTCTATCTATCTATCAATCAGCAAAATCGCATTATGCGAGCTCAGGTAGGTCTACTAGCAATTAGTTATGTCTCTATTTAGATCTCTTCCACTTAATTTATCATGTTAAGCACGAAATGTTTATTTAAAGGACTTTTTGTAGGTTCATTTCATGTATATATATGCTTGTCTTTGTCACATAGAGTGACACATCAAGAACTAGCAAGAAAAGAGTTTACTATGACGCGTAAAGACCAGTACATTTAGAAAGTGGGTATCAGATTCAATTCGATCGATCTTGAAACCTATAACTCCCGTACCTCTCATCTCAACATACATTACATATTTTTTTCTTAAATTGACAACCACAAGTGTATTTGTGCTACATATGAAAACTTGTACTTAACTTGTTACAATGTCCATGATTTTCTAATGCTTTCTAGTTCATTCTGTGCAGAAAAACTGATTGAAAATGATAGAATTGGATGGCTAATAGTGTACTTATAAGCTATAGTTTCTTGTTTTGAGAGTTACCTTTCAAAGTTGAGTGTACTTGAAGGCAATTTCTTGGTGATAGAGAGCAATATAAACACCACACATATATACAACACCAATGTTGAACTCCTCATCATCAACTTTGTTCAGCAACACCTTTCCAATCTTCTATGAGGACAATAATAACATAGCATTGAGCAATAACCTTCCTTCTGATGAGATAGTAAACCCTTATTATTGCTATGATAACTTACAATCTCCCATGTTTTACTACGATATCGAAAATTATGCCGATTTCCTTAGCTACAACCATGACCTTATTACAATGATCCAACAGCCCTTAACAGCCACCAATAGCTCTATTGTCACGGACGAGACCAAGGATTCATCAACCAAGGGTGATGAGGTGATGAATGAAGTGGTGATTAAGCCAAGTAATGCTACTTGTCGTGGGAAGAAAAGACGAAGAACGTCTAATAAAGATAGGCATAGCAAAATTAGGACTGCCCATGGGTTGAGAGACCGAAGAATGAGGCTTTCTCTTGAAGTTGCTCGTCCATTTTTCAGGTTGCAAGACATGTTAGGGTATGATAAGGCTAGCAGAACGGTAGAGTGGTTGTTGACGCAGTCGAAAATCGCCATTGAGGAGCTCCTACAAAGCAAGAATAATGGTAGTGCTAGTGGTGTTACCAAGTGCACAATATCTTCAACTTCTGATTGTGAAGTAGAGTCCATAGTTGTTGAGCAAAAGAACCATACGGGTAATCAGAAGCACGAGATGCTCGCTAGTATTAATAACAATAATACTAATAAGGGAAAGAAGAGAGGTAGTGTGGCTAATGTTGTGAAAGAGAAGAGAATGAGGACAACAAAAGAGGCCATGAAGAAAGCAAGAGACAAGGCAAGAAAGAGAACTTTAGAGAAGATGTTAAGTAAAAGTATTTTAAGTGATGATGCAAACTCATCACATTCTTCCTTGACTTTGGGAGCTAATTGTGAGATGATGGAGAGAGAGAATAATTATTCACACTCAAGTAAAGATTGGACCTCTTTTGAGCTCTTTCAATAGTTATCAGCAAAATGGTGAAATTTGTCAAAGTGGTAAGTTTTATTTTGCCCCAATTTTGTGTGATCATATAAGATAAGTAGTGCATGTCAATCTATAAGGAAGTTTTTGATTTTGTTTAATTTTTATAAACTTTTTCGTTATACTATACTTCCTCCCTTTGAGTAAAATTGTTTATATACATGGAGTATGTTGAAACATGAAAAAAAAAAAGTTATTGAGACCGAGGAAGTACTTGTTTTTGGTTTTCAATTTTATGTTCTTTGTTTTATTTAAATTAGAAAAAGTGGTGTGCAATTTTCATTTTTATAAACTCGATCAATTACATTTATTATTTATGTTAATCTCATAACCATGTTTAGTGTTGTCATCCTACAAGGGTCCCAAAACTTAGCAACATACTGCTTTAATTTTTTTTTTTAAATAAAAATACATTTCAATTTTAAATATTTTAGTTTTAATTTACTCATCTAAATTATTATAATAAAAATCTTAGGGTTCTTTTATTATTGTATGTCCTTCAATTATCTCAATTTATCCCTCACACGGATGTCATTTGAGCTTAAGTGGAATAATGTACATGCTAAAAGCTATGGCTCAACAAATAACTTACCATTTAAGTTAAATTTCTTTGTTTACCCAGTGTAAAAATTAGGTAAAACATGATTAAGTTGGATTGCTTACCTCTCAAAACACCTAGAACTCTAGTCCTAGGAGAACCATCATCAAAAACGACCAAAGTGACTTCTGTGTAGTCCCTTGTACTTCTTAATTAACCCGCACTGTGTCGCATCTCCCGTCTTTTTCAGTACCTTCCTATCCGTTAGATGTAACTAATTAGGTCATGGACTGACTAATGGGTAAAGTTGACTAATGGGTGAAGTTGATGAAAGAGAAAATTAAACTAGCTAATAAGGGTTGTGTCCTCATGTCATAGGAGCGAATCTAGACTCGAAAGTAAATATTTTCCTCTTCCATATTATAGGTGTTACAACTTACAAACCAATTAAGGGAGGGAGCGATATTACATTTTGTTATTACCTTTGTTTTTCTCGGTAGAGGTTTATATTTTTTTGTGAGCTTAATTACTTTAGCACTTCGTTTTTTCTATTGTCATGTTTAGAAAGATTGTAAATATTTTTTTTTGAAATAAAGATTGTAAATATTTTGGTAATGGTTGTTAGTCGAATTTCAAACTATTTTTATTTGCGCTAAATTTATGCAAATAATGCTTGGCATGCAGTTCCAAGTTATGGGACGTCACTGCTATAGTACAAACATCGGAGACCCACGACAAGATCAGAAGCGAAGAAGGCAGTAAAATTCATTAACATAATGGATTTCACGCAAGGGGTCAGTTTTATGCCGATCAGATCCCCTAGAGTTAAAAATAAAGCTTGGTTTAAGCAGATTTCGCTTAATTCTGATACTTTTGATTGAGAAGGAAAAGACGGGTTGTTTCCACTAAGTACACGTCATTGGGAACTTACAATCATCGACGTACCGTCAGTTAATTGCTCCGTTACTTCGTTAGGTACTTGTTGGTGCCCGTGCCTGTATATATATGTGCGTGTAAACTGTAAAATCCTTCTGTTGTCAGGATTCGATCAGGAGTAGTTGCAAGCTAGATTCTTGCACTAGAATTGCTGAGTAACAATATTTGCTTCTTTGGTTTGCTAGCATATGCAATTAATGTATGTCGTGTACTGTCGCTGTAATATACTCCCTCCGTTCCATTCATTTTTTGGACTATTCTTTTTTGGGCCGTTTCATTCATTTCTTGGACTTTCTATAATTGAGGGGTGTTTTACTTGCAAAATGACCATTTGGTTGTTATTAATTACCATTTGGTTTGTATATATGCGAGAGAATTTCAAACAAATGTCAAGAAACAAAGAAAATGGCGGAGAGAGTGGTATGCACAATATATAATCATCAACTATCACCGAAGATATCCGAAGGTGTATGGCAACCTAAGTGTTGGCCGAACAAGGCCGTGTTATCTTCACTGGAAATCTCTAATCTAATTAAGTTGATCATGTATATGTTTTTAGTCGGAACCTGCTTGTCTGGACCTAAGTGAATAATTCGATAATACTCCCTTTATATATATGATCTAATTGAATTTATCATGTAAAAGAAATTCAAATCAATTGTTGACAACTAAAAGAACGAATTGAAAGGAAGGAAAACCGAGCTAATTAAACGGTGGTACTAATAATTATTGAGTTGAGTAGTATTGAATTAAAAGATGAAACGTTATTGCATAGATGCTCGTCTTATCTTTACTAGAACTGTACTGTGGAAAGTGCATGTATTTGCTTCTAAATTCGGATTCTTGAAAGGAAAGTATGTAACGACCAACATAATAAGCTAATTATGAGGATCAAGGTTGGCCCATTGGTTAGGAACTCAACCTGCCTGGGGGTTGTCCCAAGTTCAAATCCTCATACTCCCACCCCCGCAACATTAGCTACTCCTTTGTACAAAAAAAAAAAAAACATAATAAGCTAATTATAGTACAAGTGATGAGGTGAATAATGCTGATTCTCATCAATGGCTTATTTAATAACTTTCTAAATGTGTACATACCTACAAACCGTACAGTTATGGATAATGTCACTCCCTATTTTTTTTTTTTTTTTTTTTTTTTTTTTGGAAATTAGGCGTTAATATTTCAATAGAAACCAAGAATACTAAGGATATACAATCCAACAACGCACAAACGAAAAGAAATTGTATATGTCCCTCCTATCTGGGAAGGTAATTTTTGTCTTCTCTCAATCTAATCTCAACTAACGACTAAGGCCCTGTGCGATTCAACTTATTCAACAGCGTTTTCAAATCAGATCAGATTTATTCAAATCAGATCAGCTTTATTCAAATCAAATCAAATCAAATCAAATCAAATCAAATCAGATCAGAATTATTCAAATAACAATCAATGAATGTAGTCTATTTTTAGTTATTAATTGGTCTAGTTGCAATTAATTTATCAGTTAATTCAGTTCAGATCAAATCAAATCAAATTTATTCAAATCAAATCAAATCAGATCAGTTCAAATCAAATCAAATCAAATCAGATCAGAAAAATGCAATCCAATCGCACAGGGCATAAATCTTGTTAAATATAACACTCCTATCAACTAACATTAGTGAATCATGATATATAATGAATAAATTAAAGATGTTAATAATGTGAGTGAACCATATAAATAAACTAACAGTATAATAAGATCATGTATAGTTGAAATAATTTAGACACTAATTTTATACTTAACATATGCATGCGCCTGCCCCCTTTTAATTTGTATGAATGTTACTTGCAATTGCATTTTAGCGTAGACGATGTACATGCGTACGAATGCATACATTGTGGTGAGATTTCCCCCAAGCTAAATTTCAACTTAAGACGTCGGCCGTCATCTCGTCAATGAGACTCGATGTCATATATGGGAACGGACCATTTCATCAATGTACCGAATGTCTAAAAGTGTAAGATATATAATTTGATAGTTGAGGATACAAAAATAATAATGGATTTATATCTTAACTAACACGGATTGTAAAGTACCAAATGATCACTTGACTTATGATGGTTTGACTCAATAATTAAGAAACGATGAGCTTGTCAAATTTAATAGATTTAGTATCATATGATTAGATCAAATCAGATAATTTTGCAACTTTAAATGAGTACATACTAGCTAGTTTATATTCATGCATCTACGTTTCAATCAATTCAAATCAGATTAGATAGTTACATTTAGATAATACGGTTTCAAAATTTGCAGTCGAATCATACAAACTCTTAATTCTAATAAAGTGACCTGACTAGCAGAGGCGCATGCTTTTGGTCCAGAATGACCGGAAATGGGAATGTTCTGGTCTTCATATGTTATAGTCAATATACATAATTATTATTCCTAAAGCAGTTGTGGTGACGAAGTAGTGAAAAGACTAAGAATAAGAGTTGCAACCATGACCTGAACATGAAGGTTACTACTAAAGTATAATTTTGACAGCTACCACATCAAACTTGTAGGAAGCTATGCTAAGTTCTTGGAAGTTGGAAGCTGCATATATAGTGTATGGTTTAATTTGAATACAATCTAAGGCATACGTAAGAAACTCCAACAGTACAGTTGGACACATGATCGGAGGGATGCTATGATCACTCTCCCGGGAGAGTGATCATAAACACTCCACCTCTCATTGGCTATTGAACAAAAAAATAAGCATTTACTTAGTGCATTAATTGCAACATCCATACATTACAACCAATGAGAGTGGAGTGTCATCGTCCATGGTCATTCTCCTTGTGATCATTCTCCCAAGGAGAATGACCATAACATCCCCCGATCGAGAATACTAGATAGACCCCAATTGATTGTTGCATATTACAAAGCTTTAGAAAGAAGTTTGTAATGCAACCGTATAGCGAGTATATTAATTGGTTGTGTCATCGGTCACTAATGCTACATGCATCCTAATATGTCATATTTGATGACAACTTTTGACTTATTGGTAATTGATAACATTTGATTTTATTAATCTCTTTCACACATTCAGACCAAACATTAGCTTTGCTATATAACTGGAAGAATTGAGAGAATATAACAGGTTATAAATTTGTCATAAATATTTGTACATCTTATATTAAAATTGTTAATAGACATTCTATTGTTTAAACTATCTAAAACACGTCTTATATGAGTTAATTTTTTTATTTTTTATTTTATTTTTGGGGATTATATTGGAGAATGCATGTCATGAGTTTGTATGTGGTTATGGTAAGGGTGACAAATTCGGTTACTACCTAAAATGAAAAGAAAGAAAAAAAAGTGTCCACTAGCTAGCTAGGTAATAGTGTGAGGGTGGACGATGAAGTCAAGGATGGTACAAATGTTAGCTGTGCCATGTTTGGAATCTATAGCACTAGCTTTAGGCCGGTTTCATGTTGTTTCTGTAAAAACCTATTTTTTTTTTCTTATTTTTTTTGTGTGTATACGTGTAAATTAAATTACTAACCCGTGTAGAGTTCAAGAGTTATTATAGAACCAAAGACTTAGTCCGTTAAAACAATCCAAAAGTGGAGACGATTAATCTAGCATAATATCACCCTATATATGCATAATGCATGGTTTTATCATCACCAAAACACCAATTCGTCGTACCCCCTCTCTATTAATTCCCAACTTCAGTACTTATTTTTATTTTTAATTCATCTTTTCTTTTTTCTTAATATGTGTTCTAATTTGGCGAAAATTGTTAAACCCGTAATCTTTTTATAAATTAGTAGTATTTTAACCGAGTGAACTGCTGCCACGTATTGTTTTTCAAATATTGTTATTGGTGGTGACCACATTACCTTTGTGTGGAAACCCTTGCTCTTTGCTCTTTGCTCTTTGCTCTTTGCAAATTGCAACCCCACCAAACACTTATCTTTTTTATAATGCAGCTTTTTTAGGGTTTCTGATTCAACAAGACCCAGAGGTATACTTACTATATATATCCTGACAAAACTATACACCAACGGTCCATTAGTTACTTTGTCTCTTCCTGTTGATCAGTTTAAAGACAGTAAATACTTCAGAATTACTCAACATAATCCCTCTCCCCTCTCTCCTTATTCTCCTAATTGACCTGTAAATAACTAAAGACAGTAAATACTTCAGAATTCTGTATGACTGTATGTATGTGTATGTGTATGTGTGTGTATGTGCGCGCGTGCTAGCTTGTGTGTTGGCAACAGTAAGAATGTAGAAAGAGGGCAAGAATTTCAACATGAATGTGACTTCACAGTGAAGTAATAATTTGCTGTACTGTATGTTGTTGTATATATGGACCTGATTAGTAATTCTTGATGAGCTGTGTACCCTTTTAAGAAAGAATCTTCATCCCAAAAAAGAAGATTTCTGCAAAAAAAAAACTGTTAAAACCCTAGAAACCTAGCCAGCTACTGCATCCCAAAGAGATGCTGAGATGCAAGATCAACTTGTTCTTACTGCTTCCTCCTTTTTTTTAACCCTACTTTTCTGAGTCGGTTAAAAACTGTTACCCTTATCTTTAGTGTTCAGAGGAATACTACATATCCTAATAATCTGTCAGGAAATTTAATTATGCCAGAACTTTTTGTCAGGTTTAATTGTTGAAAGCCAATAATCTTGGTTTCAAACATAGGGATAAGGTTGCGTATATAGTTCTTGCGTTACAGTAGTATGTATAAGTAGATGCAAACATTTGAGACACTCGAGTAACGTAAATCATGGTTTAGGGCTGACGATGAGACCGAGCTGATGAGGGACTATTCTCAAAATTTGGAAACAGTTGAGATCTGTCATATATAATGATAGAAACAATTTCTTTCTGTGTGGCATACTCACAGGAAAATAAAGTAATTAGCATACAAGAACCCGAATATATTAGCACATTAGCTGTATATAAGACATTAAGACCTCAGAAAAACACATTAGCAATATACATATGACCAGTGGATAATGGAAAACCTAGAAATTCATCAGTTTGTACGTGGAGCTGAGTAACGTATCTAGAAAATTACGGGTTGGGAAGGTCAAATTCATATACCGGAAAGTTAAACTTTGAATTTATCACGACTTTTTTGTACAAAGAGATATATTCCCAATACGGGATGAGTTATTAGGCATTGGAGTGAGTTTTCAATTGTATTTGATCACAAATCTTAAGCCAACCACAAAAACTCGAACCAAATTAAAAACTTAGTAGCAAAATTAATCTCCGTGTTAAAGGTAAACCTTTAATCCAGATATTGTCCTACCACGAGACCGTCTTACCTATAGAAGTTTATATTGAGGTACTAAAGGTCACTCTCATGATCTCTTCACAGAAATATGTTGGACAACAGCATAATTACATCCCAACAACAACTACTCTCATAAGTGTGTGTGCAATGCATCTAGTCCTAGGCTTCTTGATGACTCAGTATTCATCTATATCAGCACTCAGGTTTCTTATATAGGACCACTATATCTGTTGCTACTTTCTTCTGATCTTACCTTTAGTTTCTAGACCTGAATATGACTTCCTGCAGCTTTTACTATGTCAATTTTGGGTGTTATATATGTCCAAAAAGGACCACATACAATTACCCTGTCCAAATAGCCAAACAGGGTCTTAATTACTTTCTAATCACATAGCATATACAAATGATCACATCCTTGATCTACTTGTTTCCCTTCAATATGAAACACGGGAGTATAAGTGGTCGTTTGGTTGACAACTTTAAGATAGTACGTGTAATCTTAGACTAGGACAAGGAAAGATGTTAGGGTGGAGAGAGATCAGATGAGATAGAGCGTAAACTTTAAGCACATACATAGCCACAAGCTAAGCAAATTTCATCCTAGAACCAATGACAAGTGACTCGTTTGGAAATCTCACATCATCGATCTTTCAGTGTTGGACTAGCTCACAATCTCACATATCTTAGTTCAAATTAAAAGGCGACACAACGACAACTCTTTCGCCAATGAGCACCTTAGATATAGTGGTCCGATGACTGATGACATAGGCACATATAGCCCATAAACGTGATACTTATGTCTGAAATGTCAATTTGTGAATAGTTAGTTAATATCTTAGAAAACAATGTTACGTACTGTCACTAACCTCATCACTGTCATTTGTCATTTTTCCTTAATAGTGAATTTTTGTCTACGGTTGAAACTAATCCAATAAACATACAAAGATCAAAGATTCAAAGGCAAACAGACTGTTGTTCAATATAGAGGTTACAAACAAATTTTTCACCCTTTCTCTTGAATTGTTAACATTTGGAATTCCAATCGCCTGATCAAATTAGATGTAAACAATTCAAAAGAACGGTCAGATGACGTATGTACCTACACTAACCAGTTGATCACGTTCAATGTAAAATTATAATAGATTACCTACTACCCTTACATCCCGCAGAGCATTAATTAGCTGCTCCTTCAAAAAAAAAAAAGAATTAGGGAATTGTATAACCCCCTTAATTTTCATACTTCCGCGATGATCCCTTACTTTTGGCTGGCGCTTCATGTCCATTTATTTATGAGTTCTCATTTCCAATTTAGTCCTGTATAAAATCAAGCAGTGGCATATCATCATCAATAGCAAAATTTGCTAGTCTTTTCAACGTGTGATGTGATTTCTGTTTTCCCATCTGATGACGACGATTTAGGACTGCGTATTCAACCAATCTTGAGCAGGTTCTGATGTCCTTGAACACGTTCCAAAAGATACGATGATGAATGGCGGGTTTTCTGTAGGAGCTAGAGAGACTGCCAAGAGCGAATGACGATTGTTACCATCAACACGATCGGTTGTGACTTTACAAAGATGGAAGACCTCCTTACCCTTTTAGGAGAATTTTATGTGAGAGAGTTTACTTTTAACTCTAATGGACCCAAATCCCTAACTCAATAAGCTAGATACACTATACGAGTTTCTTCTTGAATGAATTCCGAAGGATGGGCAAACCCAAAAGATTAGGACTGTACAAGGAAAAGATGAACCCTAATAACAGATTTACCAGTGATACAAATGGGGATTTAGATAATTTACAAAATGTTTATGTACATTAACAATTAGCAGAAAGCATTCGGAAGGAGGGTCAAGTTACCACTCCTCTTACATTTCAATTTCTCTTGGAATGTGGATTAGAAGACTCATTGAATGATGAAATGAAACAATAACAATCTTGCCGAAAAGATACAAAAACTCATAATCAAGCATTCGATTTCTTTATTTTAATTCTTAGTTTTGTCGTCCCTGGACCTCTTTCAGGCGCCTTGGGCTTGTTCTCATCCGTCTTCAACACCAAGCGCGGTCCAGTAGGCATTATGGGAAAATCGGGTTCACCGGGTACATCCCTGCGCTTTGGCAAAGTCGGATTTAATGGTGTCTCCTGATCTGAAGGCCCCTGCCTGTCATCGTCCATTATTCTTGAAGATTCCCCTCTCTTATCCAGTAACTGACCAGACACTATCTTCACATCACCAACAGGCTGTCTCCTTTCAACTTCTAAGCAACTGTCCTTTCTCACCGGTGCATCACCTGGAACGTCCTTTCTTTCCTCTTTCACCACCGATTTCGCCATCTCTTTCTTCTTTTGCTGCTTCTCTTTCTTCAAACGCTTCTTCTCCAAGTACTCAGGATCATCTCGGTGGTCTTTGCGATCATCCCTCTTTCGTT
>JBBYHQ010000009.1:5072044-5096403 GCA_038382645.1 Spergularia azorica
GGGCGCTCAAGATTGCCTAGCTTATTGGCATAATGCCGAAACTGCAGATTGCACACAACAATATACATAAATCACAGTACTCCAAAGACAATATGATTGAGAAAATTCAAATAACACAAAAACATAAGGCATGGCGGCGTGCCAGAAAACAATAACTATTACGTACCTCCTTTGTACTCAGCGTCCTCAATGACTGGGCATTACTTCGAGCTCGAGAAACTATTGTGCGCAATATCTGAAATCAAAAAAAGAAAAAAAAAAAAACAAGAGGCAATCAAGAAAGCATCCAGAAGAGACTTTAGAAAGATGACACCCATTTACAAGATGGCAAAAGGCCATACACAAACAAGGGAAGAAGCAAAAATAAAATCATTCCCTTAAGACTATCTTAAAATATTTGCATAACCTGCTAAGTACAAACAATTAATTAGAACAGCCTTCACATTAAGGTGCCACCTATAACAGGTTTCAGGTTCTGAGCCTCACTATATGTCTATATTGTATAGACCAAAAGAAAAAAAAAATGTTTATGGTAAAGTAATAAACGCTGTGTGCACTTCTTGTATTGTGAGGTAGCAATCGGTTGGTGCCATTCTTGAAGCAATTCTCATTATGGGCCATCTGTAAGAAGCCTCTGTATGTTTTCAACATAGGGGTAAGGCTTGCGTACAACCAAACCCGCCTTATGGTGGGAGCCTTTGAGGCACTGGGGTAATGTTGCTCTTGTTGCTTGTAAATTAACAAACCTACTTACAGTTACACTTATATTTTAGGATGTAAGAAGCTTCAGTAAGAAATCAAATCATGGTCCTCAAGCGTGAGTAAAAATGTGACAATCCATGAACATAATTACATAATTACACACAGAATAAAAACCTTTTCTAATCAACTGAAAGTTGTAAAGCATGAAACATGACGTTAGTACTTAATAGTTAGATTAGAGTACAAACTGTTGTAAATTGTGATTTTAAGTTCGTGGAAAAAAGTTAACAATTGGGGAAGTAGTTCGAATAGTGTAGCAAAGATATGACATATAACAAATAATATCACGTAAAAGATAATATATACTGTAATCAGGAAAGATACTTCACATAGATTAGGTGGTAGGATACTAGCATTTAGGGTAAAAAAACTCATGAATAGCTGCCACGTGTCCTAGCGGCTCTTCTATTAGTAATAGTAAATAGAAAATAGATTAAAATAACATTTCCACTTACCCCCCTAAACAAATCTGGACCCATCTGCTTTTCAAGCATCTGGAGAACTGCCACCTGGAAACACAATACCTCAATTTAGAGTCCTAAAACTGGGCTGTCACTACACCAACCTTGCTAAAGGGAAAGAAGCTTCACTTACAGATTTCCATGAACGTATTCTACCATAAAGACCAATGGACTGGGTACCATATAATACTTTAGGCGAACTAGAAGGGCTTAAGGTTGTTGCACCACAATCATCAGCCTTGCAAACAGCACAATTTGCCTGCATAGCACGATAAATATATAAAAATAAATAAAAGTTCCATTTTAAAGCACATAGCCAAAAGAACAGTGGTTAAGTACTAACACGTAAATAACGGTGTCATAATAAGAGTAATATGCAAAAATGGTAGGTAAGCGCAAAACCTTGTATCGTCTGTAGCGAGCTTCATTATTCCCCAAAAATTCTTTCACAAATGTGTCAGTCAGAAAGCCAGCGAGGCCCTCAACCAACCACTCTGTCAACAAAGGAAAAAAAATTCAAGTCCAAAGCTCGAACGCATATCAAGCACATTTACAATTTTATGGGATCCACCTACCATCATTCGTCGTCTCAGGAGTGATATATACACCAAACCACTGTTGTGCAAGAGCATATAAGAGCTTGATCCTTGTGACTATAGTCTGCATGGTGTTTAATCCACCAATAGAGAATCATGAGAGAGCCAAAGAAGGTACATGTTATACAGATGAAGTGAAAACGAAAATCTGTAAACCAAACTACCTTGACCAAAATCAACTTTGGGGGGGGGAGGGGAGGGCGTGACCTCGTCCAAAAAACAATATAGCAACACCTGTGTGTTTCTATTACATGCACAAACACATGAGCTAGCTTACCATTGTAATATAGTAATTTGACAAACTTTAAGAAGTTCTTGACATTATAATTAGCATAACCATTGGCTAGGGCACTATCACACATTTTTATCCTTCCAAGTTTCATTATGAAAAATGTTGCCTTTCCAAAACACAAATGTTTAACCATCTGTACAAAGGTTAAGAAACTGTTTGGAACAACCACCACCACCTAGCCTTATTCCCAACATGGAAGAAAAGTTTTGAGAGAAGATGAAAAAGACTAAGAGACGAAGAAAAGAGAAAGAAAACAAAAATGACAAATTAGAAGACCAAACAAAGAAACCAAAAAGAGTCAAATTAAGTCCTCCACATGGATAGAATCTCTCCACAGCGCACTACCCAACACCATACTCTCTTCAAGCCCAAGGATTCTATATATACAAATAATGTACAAAAAAAAAAATCAATATGAGTTGCCGGGAGCTTAATAGCATTGAAAAAGGAGCTTAGTGCCCAATTAGAATTGAAGCGCCTACTTCAACTATGCAACAGGTCCAAAAGGAAAAATTAGATTTCGGACATGTACAAGAAACATCAGAAATTACATTGATTTTCCCATTCCCAAAACACCAATTAAAAAGGCAAAGGAACCTATCTTACAGATTTCACTAATCAACCCTTGCTAATCCTTCTCATTCGATTTGATAGAGCATTCTTAGCCTTATGAAAGCCAAAAAGACCCCAAAGAGACACGACCCGTGCCAAGAAAGAAAGAGATGACGAATGGATCCTTCATCCTCGTCCGCAAGGAAACCCAAATTGCTAAACTGAAATTCTCCGTAGTAGCATAAGTTTAGAAGGACTTTCTCGATAGGGAAAGCATTCCATTACAAGATAGAGGTTGCTTTTCAATTCAATCTTAAATGTTCATGACAGAGAAATATACAGGAAGACCTTGATGTATCATGCAACCAACCCATCTTGTTATTTCTCCATTAGACTTCTTAATACCCAAAGAGAACAATCGAATAGCCCCAAAATAGAGGGTACCTACAAATAATTAGGGAACAAAGGAAACAAGACACTGCTTTAATGAAAACCAACAATAACAACAAGCCATTCATCCCAATATGATTTGAGGAAATACAGTACAATCCCAATGATGACAATTGTCATGCGACAAAAGAACTTCAGCAGTCAGTGGTGTCTTTTTAGAGGAAGTTATGAAGAGGCCAAAAAAAAGAATTGCATGCCAAAATCTAGAACTTTCAATTTCGTCCCCTGAAGCATCCAAATTTATCTACTGCTCTAGCCAACAGCCTATTAACCCTCATCAAGTCAGCAACACCAGGACTCAGCAAAATTAATACAAGCATCACAAACAGTGAACTGCAATAACACCTCTAACGTAATAAATACCAATTCACAAAGCACCTCCCTCAATCCCAAGTTTAACTTACCCAGTCTCCAACAATGTAGCTATGTCCACCAGCTACAAGATCAGTTGAACGTGGAAGCAGCTGTTAAACTAATAAATAAAGCTACACAGAACACAGCGCTGACAATGCAGAATTTACCAACCGCTACTGGACGTAGCAACTTATAACCCAAATATGATATCACACAGCCAAAAGTTCGTTAATAGGTCTTCCCATGCCGTTATCAACATCGTTGAAGGAAAATTGGTCATATAGCTCCTGATGAGATTCAATTATTTACTAGAGGCTGGAACGACCCTGCACAATCACATCAAGTTCCCTGACCAACCAAACGAGGTACGCGCATTTCAGGAGAGTAAGAAGTGCTTGAGCTTCATTCTATATCTCTAGAAGTATTATGTCAAAAGCGATCTAGGACGTAACTGGAAAGTTTGGCAAAGAATGATATTGTACAGGTAGTGAAATTAACCACAAACACCTGTGGATCAAGAAGTCTATATCCCACTGCATTTCAGACACCAAATTGAACAATACAAATTTTTTGTTATCTAAAAATCATATAGATATATGAAGAACAAAGAATGAGGCTAAGACATCCTCGATTCCTGACAAGAAATCTAGTTACAAAATATTCCAATCGTGCTATAAAATCGTGAAGCGGATTTCTCAACACACCTAAGCTGCTTTTGCCCATAGAGAGGCCCAGTAAATAACTCTCCCCCAAATAAAATCTACATTATGAATAAATCCAGTAAAGATGCGGGAGTTCTCTCCAACCACAGAACCCAAAAAAGCACAATGCCATAACACTTTCTCCTCCTTATTCCTTCCTACCCTGATGTAATAGATATACAAGTGCTCCATGATTTCAAAAGAACAGACCCGACTCCCCTCTCCCCTCTTTAAGAGTTGTAAGCATAGAGACGGAGCAATATCACAGAGCAAAAAGAGATGTGAAGTACTCTTAAAATTGTGCTGGCACATCATAAACATAATAGGACAGAGAAATATCATAGGTCTTGGACGGATAAACAAAAATGACATGGTGATTGGTGAACAATATAATACTAAGCAGAGACCATCAAGGCCTTGAACCTAAATACAGAATGCCAAGACAGTAGACAGAAATCTCCATTCAACTTATAAGAAAAAAGCCATGCTGGCATAACTCTAACCTGATCTATAACCTTCTCATCAAATAGTATGTGAGAACTAAAGACACTCATCGAGGCACCGACAGTTACTGACGAGACGAGCATCTCAGGAGCAATAAAAACTTGCTTATATGACTCAAATGGAAACGGAGATCCGAGGTACGTTTCATAGTGCCTGCAAAAGGAAGGATTGTGTAAGACAAGTTGCAACAAAGAAGCATTAATTTTTCTTTCAGTCAATGGGAGAAAACACACATCCTATGGACAGAAATTATTGCAGTCACTTCAATACCTGCACCAATGAGGAAAGATGCACAGGAAGAAACGGAGATTTAAGCTAACCAACCTGAATGCCCTATGAAAGAACTCCAGAGTGTTCTGAAGTTTTGGTAAACTTCCTGTCAAACACATATGCGACAAAAGACTACAATGATAGTCTGGAAGGATTTGAAATGGTGCTACGGCCAAAGATATCCACCGGGCCGCGACTGGAATATTCAGTTTATATACAAATGTTTTGCGTGGAGGATCATCCTTGCTTAGAACCTGCATTCATGTACCTAGGGTTAGTTCTTATTTTTATGTTATTTTTGACAAGTCATAGAGGCAAATAGGATAACTAAACAATGGAAGGAAAAATTGATGTTTAATAACTTTGAGCAGTTAGAGAAACATACAAGCACAAAATTAACAACTTTATACATCAGTAGTTGAAAAGTAAATAAGCAGTAGATAAACAATACATATCACTTTAGAGCATTACAACTTTACAAGTGTCAGAAGGTGTTTTCTGGAAAACTGAACCAGTAATCAATCCTAAATCTTTCTGTTAAAGTTTTTAGTTTTTCTGTACTCAGGGAATGGATATAGAACCATCAGACATGTAGTTATGGTCGAGAATGTAATTTAGAATATTTTTGTTAAATTTTTAACTAACGATGTCTAGATGAGGATTAAACAGGACAGGACCTAGGTTAGTTCAAACTTACTAAATACTAATTAAAGAAAGTGGAAACATTGTAAACGCCTAAACCTCGTTAATTGGTACATAATAGCGTGCATTTACTTCAAAGGTTAACATCAAAGTGGCTTATAATCAAACTGTCATTACAGGACTTTGCAGCACCGCATTGAACATTTTACATTCATCTTAGCAGAGAAGAGGAGCGAAAAACTATGACAATGCAAGCAAGAATCCACGAACCAAAAGGATAGGGAGCTCACAACAAAGGAACATAACGATACAAATTGAGGATGAATATCACAAGTCAAGTTCAAAACAATTGTCACCATTTTATTTGGTAAACTTTGCCACACCATCATATCTCCCTGGGAGTTGGATAATATCAAAAATAGTTGTACAGGTAACTCATCACAGAGGTTGAGATTTTTGCTGAGATTCACTCCGAGCTTAACTAATGATCAACTGAACTTGTTCATAATTTTAGTATATTAAAGTGAGAGGACGAGACGAAGTGTCGATGTTATTATTCTCTTCCTTATCGTTCACATTGGGCAAAACGGTAACAAAGATTAAAACTCTTTGAAAATTGAGAAAAAGGTGGCATGCGCTCTAATATCCCACAACCAGCATTAACCTATTCATATTGTCAACTAAGCTACTACAGGACCAGATGAATAACTAGTCAATCTTCGTCTGCCCGGGCAATTAACTATCAATATTTGCTCCAACAGTAAAACATTCCAAATTTCATCCCACCGACACCCATTCACATACATCCCCACATGAGGAAGATGGAACCTCCTTAGGTTAGTCTCATGGCTCCATAATCATCTTCACGAAGACAAGAGCTAGGTATAAGTTTATGTGTCTACAGGTCTCCATATAATTGATTATCTTCTCACCTGCACCTTGGCAGGTCTCCATACTACATAACTTATTCACTGCAAAGGCTTCCTTAACTAGGTCTTCTCAGGCAACAAGCCAAGCAATGGAGCCATTCTATTTCTATGAGTCCCAAAGCATATGTTCCAATTATCCAAGAAAAGAAAGCCAAGCCATACTCTAATATCTCGAATACACTCATGCTACTGAACTCAATCACATCAAATGGTTTCTGTTTAAGAATCTCTGAACTTCTATCCTTCCATTACATTCCGAGCATTCTTATAGAAGTGAGTAACTACTGCTATGTATTGTAAAACTTGATGCATTAGTGAGAAGTCAAATATGACCTCATTTGTGATTAGTGTTCGGTAAAAACTGAAAATGATGGAAAAAAAACCGACTTTTGAGAGAGAGACAAGAAAAACTACTTTAATACAAAGAATAAGAAACAAGGTTCGAGTTATCAGGAGGTTAAAAGCCAAATCAACTACCTTACGCAGCATACATGGAAGAGGAGCAAAACAAAGGAGGGAAGAAACTTTTTACGATCTAACCTGATAAAGTAAGATTCCATTGCTCACAGCTACAAAATTATTTGGAACAGTGAACTCTAGATCATAGCTGAGGAAGCAACATGACAGTCTTTCATTAGTCCCATATCAGTAAAATAAAGCTGTGTGACCAATTAACACAACAATAAAATAACATACCAGCAACGGTGTAAACTATCATCCATACAAGGAAACCAGCAGTGGGCACGCCTTATCTGGCTATTAGTATGCACAACGTTGTCATCAAAGTGCACTCCAGCCTCCGCCTTCTCCACCCAATAGTCGATTCTAATCAACCTTACATTCTGCACCCAACATTAACCTACTGAGACATCACAAGCATATGCACCGCATTACAAAATATCTTATTCCAATAGGAACCATATATACTGAAAAATAGCACAGCTTGAAATTGCAAAGAAAGCTTGCTGAAATTGTAACCCAGATCCGGACACAACTAAAGCCAAGGGAAAATCATTTGAACACAAATCCAGATGAAGATTCAATTTTTTGAATAGCATGCCCGAAACTCTGATATTATCTCTCCCTTAATGAATCCACAAATCACTATGTAGTTTATTAAAATAGCCAATTTAAAAGAATTTCATAGCGAAAGAATGATCAAGATAAGAATAACATGTAACGGTACTATATGAACTTGGTTTACTACAACCTGGGTAACTTTCCCTTTGCCTTTTTTAGGTAAACAAAAACACAACTTGCTCCAGAGAGTAAGAACAAGCATGTATCAAGAACCTTAGAGAACAAGATATATAGAAAAACCTGTTTGACTTTGCCAGTTGATTGCCCTCCATTTTCCGAAGGCCCTTGAGCCTGCGGTTGGTTTCGTTCCGCCATTGACTTACGGCAAAGGATCAGGAGATTTGGGACTAATTCTCTTTCCAGAGCTGATATGTAAGTGACTCCAGCAGCATCCGCAGCAGAATGAACAGATGACACAGAGCACCACCTATTCTCAATTTCAACAGCTTGATAATGTGGAAAAACATCAAACTCTGCTGGCTCTCCATCCACACAAACCCTCTCAATCTCCAAATTTTCAGCATGCAACCCAATGACACCATTATCAGGGACAGCAATCTCCAACTCGGTGTAACTAAGAAGTTAAAACAATAAAAAAAAAAAAAGTGTCAAGACTCTACAAAAACCTAATTTGCAATACCATAAGGCTTTTCCTTAATTAGGCAAACCATGCATTAGAAAACGTCATGTTCACTGTTCAATAGCAGTTCATTTTCCTCCGACCCGTTGAGGTGATAGATCACACAATCAAAACCTAATCTGCTTATACGCCCTACAGCTTACTCCAACCGAGGGTAAGTATAAGGGTATTATGGAGGAAAAATAACCAAATGGATGGAAGTAGCGGTGATGGAGGGGGGAGGAGCGGGAGGCATAGAGACCCGCATCCCCCTACAATAATGCATCACCTCCAAATGCATATAATAATCTCCCCTCCCCTCCCCCCCCTCCAACCCCACCCAACCACCCCCTCCTCGTCCCTCTACCACCACCACCACCACTTCCCGTCTTCTTTCCTTTATCTCAACCTCTATTACTCACTCTTCAAGCAAAGTAGCAAAACCTGTCCCACAATCCCACACCTAAATAGCGCTCCTAAACACACACACAGCTAACATTCCTCTTTCTCAATGAATTTCGGCTAACCACTGACACTAGTCATAATTTAGGCTACAATTCCCCTAACCTCATTTAGTGAAAGAATATCATTCTTCCTTATCAATGAATTTTCGCTAACCACTGATACTGGTTTCCCCCATTTAGCGAAAACAATAAACCCCCGTTCAGCTTCTCAATACCGAAACGACCACTAACCCCATCCCTCATTCCCGAAAACTCGAACAAAACCTGCTACAATTCCACCACCCCATTTAGCCAAAAAGAAAGACCAGGGCGGTCAACCAGCTCAATAACCCCAGTTACGCTTCTCATTCCGTAGAGCTACCGCTAACCCATCACTCATTCCGTTAAACTCGAACAGAAACTTCACCAACACGAAACTAATCACTAAGTTCAAGTGTAGAATTAGGTCTTCAAGAAATGCTCAAGAAACATATGGTAACAGCAAGCAATTAACAATAATATTTAAAGTAATTAAACTAATTAGGTTACAAATAAGTGCAACTGAACAACAGAATTTCCCCCAAAAATCAACCAAATTGGAGCTGAGATGAGAGAGGAGAGAGAGAAAAAGAGACGGACCCGTAAAGACGGCGATTGAGGAGGTCGATAGAGAGACAGAGCTTCTGGTGAAGAACAATGGCTTCTTCGGAAGTGGATGTGTCGGGTTTCGAACTCTCGTTCTTCGCCCCCTTCTTTGCTTTCGCCATTTTTGCTCTCTCTCAGCGCGGGATCTCCAGAGCTTTTAGCGTAATCAAGAAGATATTGGGTTTCGGGCCTTGGAGTTGGGGGAGATGATTATAAATAGAGAAGGATGGAACACTTTTTGCCTATTTGTCGTTCATTTTAGGGTTGATCTTCCCGAAATACCCTTTTTGTTTTAAATGGGAAATTTGATTTTTTGTATTATTATGGATTAATTGGAATGAAGATATATACAAAACGAGTATAAAGTTGCAAAGTACTCAGGTCATGCAAAAACATTCTGAGAGTCATATGTTGTATACAGGACAAATATTGTCTTTAAAGATCAAGCTATCAGCTGTAATTTGGCCAGATATTTCAACTAACTTGAAACAAAAGGTTCATGGTATCGAGACAAAAGCAAGGGTGACAAAAAATCAGTTAGCAACTCGCCCTCACTTTGTTAACTTGGTTGCTAAATGTACGTGAGTTAGGGAAGTTACTGTTGCATGTAATGTCATTGTCATATACAGGTAGCTTGTATAAATAGCACACAATTGTATCGACAATTCTTTCCACATTTATCTGTGTTTCACCTTGCATTCTCACTGCAATTCCTCTACAACATTCTAACAATCAAAATGGGTTCCATGTTCTCAAAGTCTCTTAGCTTACAATCATCAATACAAAATTACTATCAACATCATGGCGATGGTGCATACACCAAAACTACAACAACTCTGCTCCCGACTTCCTAAAGTTTGGAATTCACCACTAGGTAATTCACATGAAAGGGACCGAAGAAATGGGCTCGCAAGGCGTCCCTCTCGCACTAGAGTATAATTTTCGATGCAAGTATATTACTTTGGCAATAGTAATTTATGTTTTGACAAAATTATCACCCGAATAGTAATGCAAGACAAAATTTCAACCGTCGTAATTCGATCTATATAAACGATAGAACAACCTTTATTGATTTTTTATTATAACTTTTTGGGGAAAATGAACATTGTTATTGTGCTCGTCATAAGCGATATGACTCAATTTGTATGGTCTAGTAAATGGCCTATAAATAGGGATTCAAAATTTAGTGACCGCGCACGTGTTTCTTTCTATTTTTCTTAAATATACGAGAGTGAGGGTTTTTGTCTCCCTCGATCAACTATCCAAATATTGTGGAATCAAGCCCCTTATTGTGGGGCCTCCTACGGTGCTAATATCCGGATTTCAACTACTTGATTTGGGTATGTTTGTGAAACAGTATTCGGTATTCCTATTAACCCGTTAACTCCACATAGATTGTGTTCTCTGGTTCACTAACTTACTAATGAAAAAGGGGATGAAGAGCATACACTATACTATCTCTCTTCATTTTACACTGCTTAAAAATACTTATCTCAGTATCTCACTAATCCAGTGTGTATACCCGACTCTTATAACCAGTCATGGCATAAAGATTTGCTTCTTTTAGCCTTGGGTTAAAGGTACCAATGTCATGAGACATGGTCCAATCTTGGATTAGACTCATTATTACGAGAGAAAATTTGGCCCAATATGCTTGTAGTTTTTGTCTTCCAAAATTGATGAGTTTTTAATTTCTAATCGATCTTGACTATGTTTGATAGTCCACTTGAAGGTAGTACTTAGTAGCGTAGTATTAGTAGCGTTTTGATTGGGTTAAAATATTAATTCACCTGTCGGTTGTACAATTTCTAGTAGCAGTTAGCATTTTATGCAAAGAAGTAGCATTTTTGTTGTTTCTTTTCATTTTACTCTCCATTGATTTATTATTCAACAACTAAAACGTCTTATTTAACAACTACTTTTACATCCACCACAGCAAACAACTAACTGCCAATAGATACTAAACAGCTAACAGTTACCCGAATAGATAATAGCAACCTCAATAGCTAATACTAGCAAACATGCCCCCTGACTGAGTTTGAAAAGCTAGATACTACACAATGCCTCCCCTCCTTCATCACATTATTGGGTATGATCATGGTCCTAAATGAGCTTCCTATTTGTGTTGCAGTTTTGGACTAACATATCGGAATTCTTATCTTTAATATAGATTGAGTAAAAGGCTCGTTTACCTTAAAACCAATCAGAATTGGTCTAACTTATTAGTACAAGTACAGTATGTGCTAATTCTAACAACGAATGAGCATTTCATTTGATTTGAATGTGGCACCAACAAAACAAAGAATTATGGTTCATTCACTCGTTCAGTATAGTATTTTGTTCCATTTTACACTTTTTTTTTTAACCAAAATTCCTTTCTGAGAGTCACAAAAAGTGATTTTAGTTTTTAGTTGTCAGTTTTTATTTTCTATATGAGTAATATATAGAAAACAAATAATTTAAACCTAATTTTGTAAGTTATTTATCAAAATTTTGAAGATGTAAAAAACCAAAAAATAAACTGAAAATGACAGTGACACTGGACGCGCGAGGTTTAAGATAATTCAGAAATAGAGGAAGTATGCCGTTTTGATCACTTGTTAGATTCAAATGAAAAAAAATTCAACATAAAGTTTGCATTCTATTTAATAATAGATCCTTTATCCTATATCTCTATATAATTTTGGGTTGCAAATGTGTGGTAGGGACATTTGTCCAATTTCAATTGGCTAAAAGTGAAAACATTGTATACTTCAAGTTTTGGGATATGAAATTCACTTTACATTATGCATAGAGTTACACATGTACATTGAGTTTGTGCATGAATCTTGAAAATGAATGTGCATAGTTTGACTTGATGTACATGAATATATAACTTTATACATGAACTTATGTAGTTTGAGATGTTCAAAGTACCATTTTAATTGCATGAATGTATGGAGTTTGAGATATTCAAAGTATATGAATTAAAGTATACATGCAATACAAGTATAAATACATGAGTCTTACACTCTTAACCTCTCAAACTTACATCAAATCTAAATATAGAACCTTATCGTGCGAAGCACGAGATACATTCTAATATATTGTTAAAAATAGGTCAAGGAGATCACTATAATGTGAGAGAGAGTTTTGTATAATTGTGTTTGTCATGACTGAGTTGAAGTCCTAATTGAATTATGAAATTAACACTTCCTCTATTTCTTTTATTTATTTATTTTTACCTACTTGCAGTTTATATATATTTCTTGCTTAGACATATAAAATCAATAAAAATGGACATAGTACTATACAACAATTTCACATGCTCTAAAATTGGAAAAATGTGTAATCGACATTAGAATAAGATAGCCCCTCCTTCACTTCAGGGCTTCAGGCGCTTGTGTTTCCCAAATCCAGCACTTCTTCACATCTTTTTCCGTGGTCAGCTCCTTATATAATTCCAACTTTGACAATCTGCTCTTTTCCTCTCTATCCTCAGTTCCTTGAACATAAAGGCAGCTTCATCGGACGACCCTTTTCACACATCATTATTACTAGCATTTCATTCAATTCATTCATTTTTTCTTTAAATCGTAAGCGAGTTAGTTGTATAAGATCCAGCAATAATTAAGAAGGAAATTACCCTTATATCAGCAGAGACAAGTAATATACAAATGAACTCATTAACAAGAAGGAAACGAGTCTTCCGTCCAAAAAAAAAAACAAAAAAAAAAGGAAACGAGTCGTATTTCGAGGCACATTATTATTCCATTCATGCTCCATTCTATATTGAAATCTCAAGTCAAAGACTACAGTTGTACCATTATTCCATTTAATAAAAATCCTATATATGAAAAGTGAGCTTCTCCAAGGAATGAAACTGAATTATTCTCTTCTTAATTTCATGTCAACCTGCAAAAATTCTTCCACCATAATATCACAACATTTCCTCAATGCGTACACATCAAAATGTCATTGCACTTAAACAAAAAATCTCGAAACTTACTATTAGTCTTCCTACTATGTATCATCATATCATTAATTCTTTTGCACAACAATAATTGGTTGCATAAATCCGGTCAGATACTATTGCAAGATCCATTCTCATCGTCCAAAGGTTTACGTCGTTCCTTGCTGTATTCTGAATTCAAGTCAAGTAAGACTACAACAACGTCAGAGGTCTCCCTCTCGAATTTCAGCTCCTACAAAACGTTACAATGGTTATTAACGTGCTATAACCACCAAAATTTCTATTATCATCGTAAAAGTAACAGTGATGATATTACTTATGGAAGCTTGAGGAGGTGTAGAAAAATGCTGGAAAATACTCAACTCTATGATTTCACACCCTTCAAGAGGCACCACCGGAAGAATTTGCCGTCGTCGTTTGTCCAGCCACCGGAGATTGATCCGCTCTACGGTGTCGATAAACACCTCGTTCCGGGCGGTCCGAACCCGTTGCACCATTGAAAGGTTTCACTTTTTTTTTTTAGCTTGTAGAGTTTTCTGCATTCTTTCGTTTTTTTTCTTCTTATGTAATCATATACGTTGGAGTAAATTTAGATCTTAATTACTGTTACAAGTTTCTCCTACACAAAATAAGTTCTAATGTTGAGTTTGATGAGGAATTATACTAATCAAGATGGCATACATGATCAATAGATCTCAAATTATGAGTTAATATCAAGATAAATCATTATTATTGGAGGTAAATAATCACGACATTCTCATATCTACGTACGTCAAAGCAATTCTTCAATTTAAGAAAAGAATACTACTCCTATTGCTAATTTCATATCTCCATTCTGTTCTACTGTTTTGACTGACCGTATATTATGAGTCATATATATAATCTACTTCACTCGTATCTTTCAAAGCAAGCTAATGAAATAAGACCCCTAGAAAATTTAAGGGAGTAAAATTACATGGCTAATTTTATTATTATGTTTCGTTTTGGGTGCTGATCATGGATTATTATAGGCAAGTACTTATGTACAGCAAGTTCTATATGTACAGCAAGTTCTATATGTACATGGAGATTGCAAATATGGGCGCACACATGCACCAAAGAATTTAACGTCCCAACGCACGTTATTGCTCCTTAAAACCAAATGGTTATGAATAAGTATTTTTTTTTTTTTTGTTATAATGGTCATTGCACATACATGGCTGCAATATAATAGATGGAGTCAGGTCACGTATGATCGATCGAGTAAGGTCATACGTACATCTGCAATAGATCAGGTAGTTTGGATCCTCAAATTTTATCACCGCTCATACAGTTGTACGTATAGGAAATGAAATTTCGCTCCCACTATATTAGAACTATATAAAATGTGTATAGTAGAATACGAGCAGTTTGAAAAGAAGGAAAAAAAATATAGTGGTTGGGACGGCACGTCGGTCATGTAGATGCAATAATTTGTTAAATCTAACTTAGCACAAATCATGTAGTTTACTGGATTGCAGTAGTTGTCTTTTAGGTTAATGAAAAGGGTTGACTTTAGGATTTGGGTGGTGCGGATGAGAGAGTATCACGATATGCACATGTTCATGACAGATTCGAGTTTTCGACATCTCACTTTTCTGAGTTAACAGCAGTCACAATAAGAAAACAGTTGATTTGGTAGACTAATTAACTGGTCGTTTCAAAAAAAAAAAAAAAAAAACTGGTCGTAAACTCCCTTTGTATATATAAAAAAAAACTGGTCCTAATCCCCAATCTAAATGATATTGGCCGCCAAATTAGCAATGTTTTAAAAATCAGATGGAACAGGCCGTTTGAACCGATACAACGGGAAACCGGCCAGTGGTCCGGTCCGATTAGCTCCCAAAATCGGGGGTGGTCAAACCCGGTCAAAGTCGGGTTGAATCGGGTCAAACCACCGGTTAAAGTGCAAGAACCGGTGGTAAACCGGTGAGAACCGCCCGGTTCATTCCGGTTTTGACCGGTTTGAACATTTTTTCATATATATTTTATATTTTTATTATTATTTTTTTTAGTTATGACGTCATCCATTTTTTTTATCTGGTTGAACTTTTTCACCCATCGCACCCCCCAAAACGACTGGTTTGATTTTCGATCCGGTTTTTAAAACATTGCAAATTAGTTGTTGAACCATTATTGAGCTGAACCTATACGTTACATAACTCTTAATAGATTACCATCAACGATCTACGTGTAGTGTAGTGTCATCGTCCTAGACGTTTTGAGTTGTTGTACTACTACTTGTACAGGTGGAAACGTCACGCGTATGCTTACATGCATGCATGTACGTTGCTGCATAATGAGGTTAAAGTGTATAGAAAGGACCCGTGTTGATCTGTACGATCAGTATATAGCCTAATAGACTGGCATAGATGACTACTTTTGGTCCGAGAGAGGGTCGGGGTGTTATACAACGTCCTATACTATATGGAAAATGGGAGAAATTGAGAATATATGATATATCAACCTACAAAAGCAAACATGCAAATCACATAACCCATCCTCAAAGATAGTAGAAACTAGGATAAAACACGTGCAACCCGCATGGTCTATTAACGCTTATATATATCTATTCATGATAATAAAATTGAACTGATGAATATTGGACCAATTATAAATTTTTGTGTAATAACTATTACCCGCATTTTATTTAACCTTTGTGAACAATTACTTTAAGCATCACTCCTAATATGAACCTCGCTCATTAGTATTACAAAATTGATAACTTATACTCCCTCCTACCCAAATAGTCCCCCCCCCCCCCGCCTTTTGTTTGACTGTTTTGACGGGTCATGTTGGGAGCTAATTTTAGACCAAATGAATCGTTCACTTGTTGTCAAAATCAATACATGTATTATTCTGCAATGCATTCTACAAACTAACTCCACTAAATTTCAGGGCAAGCGGACATTCATTTAATTTGGTCTAGAAACATCTCCCAACATGGCCAGTCAAAACGGCCAAAAAAAAAGGGGAGAACTCTTTGGGGAGGAGAGAGTACTCTATTAGATTAGTGATTATGAGTTTGTACATAACTTTTGGAGACGTATTACAGTATACTCCTTCCTATCCAAGACAAATTCGTTTTGCTGGTTTCCCTTTACACTATACTAAAAGTATAGTAAAGAGATTGGCCTGGCTAACTTGTTGACAATTAATTAGTATACTGATAATGAGCATGGTCTTCGAGGAGTAAGGGGTTAACTCAACAACTAGGGGCTTAGCCAATATGTATGAAAAATAATTCTCATATATGTGGTTGATTTGACACACTTTAGGGCATGTTTGGTGTTGTTTTTTGTTTTCAGTTTTCTGTTAAGAAAGCTAAAGTCCCGTTTTTGAAAACTAGATAAAAAAAGTGGTTTTCAATTTTTAGTTGTCAGATCAATTTTCATTTTTTTTATGACTATTATAGAAACAAACAATATATAGTTAATTTCGTAAATCATTTAACTAAATTTTTTACGCAAAAAAAAAAAAAAAAAAAAAAAAAAAACTGAAAATTGCGGCAGTGGTGATACCGAATAGGCCAGCTTGATGTTTTTACTTGAGATTTTGCAAAGAATAATTACTCATTGTACCAAATAGGGAAGGTCATTGTCGAGCAATTACGGCAAATGAAAGCATGGAGCATGACCGAGCAAACTCAAACACTAGCTAGTCTTTGTCCAAGATGATCAAGTGATAGTGCTATCCTTTGATGGAGTGCTGACTTCAATTACCACTTGCCATACTTTGCCAATTGCTTCTTGACGATTACTCTACAAATTAGAAAAAAAGGCCCCAACTCTTAGTGCATTGAAAGAGTTATCAACCGTACCAATGTACAATAAATGGCTACCCAATCCATCCTATGGTCCCATAATTAGGTTTTCCCTATGAATTGGATAACAAGTGGATGTCCTCCTAATCATATATTAAGAGCCAATTTTGACTTTCTGGAGAAATTTTGACGAGTCATTTAAGCCAGCATGGCTGGCATGCTTCAGCAACTTCGGGTTCGGGTTAATAGAAAGTCGAGTTAACGTATAATGTATAGACTAGTATACGAATTCAAGTTGAGTATTGGGTTGAGCAGCGATTGAATATATATGACAATTTACATTTTCGTATCCTTTTTCTCCAACAATAATTCTTTTAATGTTAGCATGTCATTTCATTGTTATTTTTTGGATTTCAACAAGTCTCATATGAGACGGTCTCACGATAATTTATTGTGAGACGGATTTAATTGTTTAAAAAGTCAACCGTTTAACATTGATCGTGACCATTATATTGTTTTTAGTGATCTTGTTAGTTTACGATTTAACCACATAAGTTGTGATTTAAAAAGGTCACAAAATATAAAATTAGGCATAATTTATGAAATAACTCATTTACTCATTTTGTATGAGGCATTCTAATCTTACATTAAACTGAAAACAATCATTAAAAGAAGTATAATGGTTACTAAGAATGTAAAAGAGGTCACCATTTATATAAAGAAAGATAGTCTCACGATTTGTTTGTATGAGACCGTCTCACACAAGACTTACTGTTTTGAATTTATATGTAATATGTTTTATTTAACCATTTTTAATGTATCAGAATTTTGTGTTATTAATTTTCTATATGTGGTCGATAGACTTCACTATATAAATCGAAATTGTAAATATGCGACATGAACTTGCGTTTTTAAAAACCCGAAGAAGCTCTACACGATAGAATCATCCTTTAAGGGTTATTTTCCAATGTGAGGGAAACTCAATCTCATTTTGAGGAGCACGATTATAGTGGCTCCAACATGTTAAACACTTAAACTCATTTCCTTCACGTGCCAAACAGCTGATATAAATAATTATGTGCATTTGATTGATCTCTTCAAACAGTCCGAACGTATTATTTTCTGATCCGTGGCATCAATAATGATCAACATGTTTACATGTACGTTATACGTAGTGCTAAAGCCAGATAAACTCATGCCTAACTTGATTAATTAGTCAGTGAATAATCCGATTGATTTTTACCATTTTAGATCTGTCATGGGTCCGAATTCCACATCCCTCTATCAGTTGTGTGTCTAGAGCCTTAACTATATGCCTATGCACCAAAAGAAGAAGCAAAATACATTCGTTCCGTTGGACCGCCAGTCTCGTCTGCAAAAGCATGGTGAATATCAGTTTAATTTGATGGAAGTTAAATTGCTTACAACTTGTTTCACCCCGGCCCTCGTTAGTGCGCCCATATAATTCCATATATAAACCTGTTTGTACGACAAATACAATAAGACCACTTCACTGCGAATTAAATTACGTAATGTAGCGTATGTAAGTGGCACACTATCTTAATTATGTGGCAATTAGTTGACTTTTGTAAGTGGCTAATTACATGTTGCCACTGCTGATGATATCAATTGATGAGATGTTAATCATTTGAAAAGGCGGATGTTTTAGTGACTCCAAGCAGATTTAATTTTGTATTAAGAATTCATTAGGGGGCCAATGCAAAACTTTGGTTTGGTCCACGCGAACCAAATGTATGATAAAATCGAATGTGAAAAGTGTGTGCATGAAATGCATGCATTTGTAACCAATATCATAAATCACATCAAAATCTTACTTAAACTCATAAATGATCAACAATACTCCCTCCGTTTTTTTAGGTTCTTTACGATTCGTTTGAATATGTGAGCGGAAATCAAATTAAACGTAAAGAACCTAAAAAAACGGAGGGAGTATGTCATTTATTTGCATGTAGTGGTTCGCAGTGGTAATAATTTCGAACAGTTACCTGATATTCGTAAAGAGATACTATACAATATCTATATTGGTGATTAGTGATTACATCATTTCTTTGTCTCCTTCTAGCTTAGATCTAATAATACTTTTTTTTTTTTGACAACGATCTAATAATACTTTTACAAACTTGAATATTGTTTGAAGTAATAAGTTAGACCCTTAACCTCAAAAAAAAAAAAAATTAATAAGTTAGACCCTTACACTTTAATTAGGCGCTATGCTTGTGGGCAAATTTTCTATATCTATTTTGAAAAAATAAGTGAAATAAATTTTCATTTGGAAAAAATAAATTAAAAAAAGTCTTAGCTCAAATATATACGGCATGTTTGCCCTTGAGACACACAATTGAAAAAACCATACATACACAAGTCAGTATCTTTCAAATGCAAATTCCCTTAGCTTGGACTTTTCTTGTTTCCTAGTTATATACTAGTATTGATTAAGAACTAATTATTAGTGTAAAATCATCTAACACAAAAAGAGAACATATTGAAATACTATCCATTAAAAAGACATATACACATAGTGTATGTATGTAGGTAGTCAACCAAACTAACAAAACTTTGCCAATATATACCGGTCACCCTCCACCCTACTCATCCCACCAAGCTTTCTATATAAAGTCATAATAAGTCACAATTAAACCTTCAATTCCATATTCTCCAAAACCAAAAAAAGAATGAAAATGGGTCACCCAAAACCAAAACAAATCCTTGGCTCATCAAAGGAAGTAGCCCTCGGCTTACTCGAGTCGATCGCGGCTCTAGCCTACTTATGCGCCAAGCTCACTCGTCAAGCATCCCACAAGCTGGCCTGTGGGACGTTCAAGCATAGTAAACACAAGCGAATTTTGGGAAACCAAGATAAGTACGATTTTGGCGAAACAAGTTTTGGGCAAGACGGTCTATGGCGAAAGTCTATTATTATGGGGGATAAGTGTGAGCCCCTAGATTTTTCAGGTGTTATTTACTATGATTGTAACGGTAACATGTTGTCCGAAGCTCCCATGAAGTCGCCTCGTGCTAGTCCGTTTTCGGGTCATGGTTATCGCTCGGCGCAAAACTAATTGCGTAATACATACGTCTTTATTAATACTTTATTTAAGGTCCGAGGTTGTTGTTTTCAGTTTGTCGAGAACTTCTTATACTTAGGTGGTACACTGTATGCGTATTACGAACGAAACATATATCGTTACACTAATTCTGTATGCGATATATGTTTTGGTACGAAATTATGTATGTATTACTTCTTCTGTTTCATTTTATTTCTTTCGTCATTTGTTAATGTGATCTTGTTTATTTAAACATTTAACTCGTTAGTTCTTTTTACTTTTTGTGAAGGATATATTGCTATGCGTTTTACATGCTTATTAATAACAGAACATATGTTTCTTTTAATTTTTCTTCGTTGTTTATCTTCCCTTTAATCTTTGTTCAACTTTAATTAGTTTCGTTCTTCTCATTCTCTAGTTTAATTAGTCGTCCGGCCAATTGTAAATGTAAAAATTATCGCTTATAATCTATATATAGAAGATTTTGCGCTTGTGTGACTTAAAACTAGCTACAACACTGTACTATGGTGTAACGTACTCGATCGGTCAATCTTTTAGAGTAATAATCGGTCAATATAGTGAAAATTCTTTGTGTGTCATATCGCCCATGAACTATGAATGTAAAGGTATCAATAAGACCTAAAAGAAATTGTGTTAGCTCGAATTATTGATCATAGACCGTCCAATAGTTGGTACAATAATCATAATTACATACAATGATGTTATGTACCTGAACAAAATGTCAAAATGATAGAATTATAGAATGTACGTGTCCTCGTCAACTCTTAATCATTCCTTGATCAAGTTATCCTAGCTAGTTGTTAATGTTCACTAATCTTTCTTTTCTAGAACAACGAATACATACAGGTCGTGCGTCTCATTGTATGTACCTTAGCTAACTAGAAGTGCGTGGAGCTATGTAGTAGCTAACAGCCTAACACCATATATTATCGAATGGGCATATGGATAGTTGATAACATAGATTTATTAATGATGACTGACCAAATTGATTAGGCATTGATGACCCACCACGCACCTTTGAAGCAAGGAAAGAGATAGAGCAGTTCATGCTGATCCGATCAACTTCAATTCAATTCATAGCCAAGTGTTGGGTTAGGAACCAAAGTAAACGGTAAACATCTGCTTCATTTCGAGTCGTCGTTGAATTGGAATAATAATAAGGAAAATTTGTGGGAAATCACCCCCAACTTTCACTATTTTTTGGGAAACCACCTTATTAAAATAAATTTGTGGAGAACCACCAAATATAAACAAAACCAAAGGGTAGAACCACCTCCTTACCCAAACCACCCTCTCACCACCTCTAACGACCATTAGCCACCACCATTTTTGCCGCCACTGTCACCACCCACCGCCGACAAGGCCACGCTGACCACCACATTCCCCCGGCTCCATGTCTTCTACCCTCCACGACCAACTTCTCTCTCCCTCCATCCTCTCTTTCCTCTCGGTTTCTGGCCACTACAAGCATGGTAAACGGCGATCGATGACCATGTTGGTGGCGTCGAGGGTGGCTGAGGTGGTGGTTGGTGTTGGCGGGTGGTGATGCGTGGTGGTTAGAGGTGTCGGGTGGGTGGTTTGGGTAATGAGGTGGTTCTACCCCTTGGTTTTGTTTATATTTGGTGGTTCTCCACAATTTTTTTTAATAAGGTGGTTTCCCAAAAAAATGGTGAAAGTTGAAGGTGGTTCTCCACAAATTTTCCTAATAATAATTCATGAAAAAATAAATTAATTATGTTCTTAGCTTCTTTGTTGACTTAGCTTTTTGGTTTTTTTTCTACAAGTCAGTTCTACGTAGGGATGCAAGACCTTGTCAAATGGTAGGCGGAAGTCGCTATCTAATGTGATAATTGACATGCATGTAGTGAGAATTTGTCAATTTGGATCTTCGTCTGTTTTTTTATCTATTAAATGTATGTAGCTCGTTCAGTATACTGGAACATTTGGGTGTTAGAATTTCGATCACTAGGTAAATCCGTGTAATATTTCTTTTCTTATACAGTAAGATTTTTGAAAGTCTAATACTACCCCCGTTTGCCTATAAACTGTGTAGGGCCACTCGACACGCATGTTGAAAAATGTGTACCTACTAGGCTACTATTGATTAATCAAAAGTTCAAAAAACTTGTATGACTGGTTAGATAAAAGTCCAAGCTAACCTTACATGCATTTTTCATGCAACTTTGATTAATAAATTACTAGATATGCCTTCCTCAAAATGTGTGTCAAGCGACCCTACGCAGTTTATAGGCGGACGAAGGATATATAGTTCCTAGCTAATTGTATGGTACATTAAGGGGCGCGTTTGGTTCATCATTTTTGGGGGAGATTGGTTTCATTCTCCCACTCAATTTCTTATGTTTGTTTGCAATTTTTTGGTCTTCCAATCCCTTTCCAATTCCCCCAAAATGAATGCCACAAAAAAAAACCTAAGGTTACAAAGTCGAATCCCCCCTAATCATTTTCTCTCTCCTCCCACACACCAACCCCGGCCCCTTACCCCCAACCCCTCACCGAACCACCACAAGCCACCGCGGAGAACACGAGCCGCCACCAAAGACGCCATCCTCCGGTTGCCCTTGCTACGGCGACTTCACCGGCCACCCTTGCCACCACCTCGACCTTCTTTTTGCATTTTCTCTCTTCTCTTTTCTTCCTCGCTCACTTCTCCTCTCTTCCTCCTCACACCACCGAGCCCTAACCCCCTGCCCCACCGTCAACCCCTCCGCCCACATCTCTGACTGTCCATCTCCTCCCCCACCACGTTTTCCACCATCAAATTAAAAAAACGAAAACATATTTCTAGATTTAGATCATTTGGAGCAATATTAAGAAAAAGTAATTATATAGGCGTACATGTTAGTTATGTAATTTGGGTTGAAATCATGGTATTGGTTGTCGCACCGGTCGCGGGTGGTGGTGGTCAACGGTGGCGGCCGAGGGAGGAGAGAGAATAGTTGAGGCGCTGGTGATTATTTTGATTTAAAAAAATATTTACAATGTTGCTGTTACTTATGAATCATTCCATTCATATACTTAACCAAACAACATTTATAAAGAATGAAACTTGTCTCCACTCTCTTTCCATTCTTGTTTCCAACCGTTTTCAATCCGAAATGTAAACCAAGCACCCCCTAAATGAGTCACAAAGTGGAACAAGAGACTCGTTCTAAGAATTTACTAGTTGTACATACTGATTTTACCATCAATGTGAGTTCCTGAGTTCTGGGAAGCACATCTAACGTTCCTAAATTACAATTGCATGTGTTTTCCTCAACCGTGTGAAGTGCTATTGTGCACGGAAATATTCTAACCAACTCCATAGCCTGATAGCGGCTACTGGATCACAACTGAAACGACTTTTCCTAGGATTTGAGAACCGGATTTTTGTGTTAAAGGTTCAGGGTCGTTCAATATCATTACCGTTTTCTGTTTTTGGTCTTTTGTGTTATAATTTTTTGTTAATTTAGTTAATTAACAAATGACGATTTAGTTGTTTCAATAATGGTGATATTGTAACCAAAAAAATAAAATAATAGTGATATGGAAAATGATTTCTTACAATTGAAAACTCAAAACCAGCTTTTTCTGATTTTCAAAAACAAGATTTTGATTTTCCCGAAAAAAAAGAAAAAAAAAATAAAGAAAACAAAACACAATACCAAACGAACCAACAAACACTTTTGGTTTTCAAAAAGTGGACTATTTGAATGGGATTCAAAAAAACTAGAAACCAAAAATGACACCAAACCAACTCTTAGGGCCAGTTCGGTATCACTGTTGTTTTCAGTTTTTGGTTTTTTGCGTAAAAAATTTAAAAAAGTTACAAAATTAACTTTAAATTGTTTGGTACAATAATAGTCATATGGAAAATGATAACTGACAACTGTAAATCAAAAACCACTTTTTCTGGTTTTCAGAAATTGGACTTTGGTTTTAAAAAAAAAAAAAAACAGAAAACTGAAAACAGAAAACGATATCAAACAGGCCCTCAGTAAACCAAAAACAATACCAAGTTTTTCTGATTTGAATTTGTGAATTGTTTTCTTTTTCTTTCGGTAAAAATTAAAGGGATATTATCCAAGGTACCCCTGAGGTTCCCGAGTTTATCTGTGGTACCCCTGAGGTTTCCGAAATTCCTACGGTACCCCTGAGGTTTGCGTTTTGCCAAAATATGTAACGGAAACTTAACACCGTTAGCTAATTGTGAGATATTTAGAAATTAATTAACACTATTTAC
>JBBYHQ010000009.1:5102363-5136402 GCA_038382645.1 Spergularia azorica
GACAAGCTTGCAAAGCTCAACAGTACTCAGCAGTGTATCGAAAGTATCCTTCTTTCTTCTTCTCTTTTGTTTTTCTTGTTAATTTGAAAGTTCAAATATACCCTCGAGGTTCAAGGGTAGCGTGAAGGTGAAGATGAATAGCGTTTTTAGCGAACAAATTTTGGCCGACAAGCTTGCAAAGCTCAACAGTACTCAGCAGTGTATCGAAAGTATCCTTCTTTCTTCTTCTCTTTTGTTTTTCTTTAGCTTCTTTATCAAGATTCCTTTGGTATTATAACTGTTGTTATGAATTTATTATATATGATGCATTAATCATTTACCTCTGTACGATTTCGATATATGATGTGTGTCGTTATTTCCGAGTTCTTGTATGTGTTACGCTAAACATCTTAAGTTCAAATCTTGTTAAACTTGTGAAATTGCGAGAGCTAGGTTTAAATTTATGCCCAATTCGTCGTGTTAAACTTGTATCTGCATTTTTGTGCTGTTTGTTGTTATGTTAGCTATGTTAATGCCTGCTATACATGTTGATAGTTATGTGAAGTTGCTAATAGGAGAACATATTTGTAAGTTTTAGTGTTAAGCCGTTTAATTTCATACGTGGCCTTGAACTATTCAAGGAGACAATCGCACATTTCATGTTCCGTAGGAGCATTTGGCAATAGGGATCTAGAATGGGACTCGTCAAGTGTGGGGTGATACGTAGGAGTGTTCTCCATTGTTTGTTGCATAGCCTTACATGGTGGTGGATAAGAGTATGCAATTTTGTACATGAGTGTATTGTTCCAATTTCTGAGCAAAGTACTTAAGTCAATTGGTTATCAGTTTTACGGTAGGGGTGCGATGGGAAATTGGACATTAGGATGGCAGTGTTTGAAAACTCGTACTAGCCCTTCACTCCTTGTAGGTAGTGAACAAAACAAGAACAATAGAAATCACCAAAGGGGCGATTTTCTGCTTACAATTCCAAGGTTTCCTCGTTTTACTTCCTTCGAAATTACTACAACCAGTGCCTTTTTTTTTCTTTTTATGTCCAATTGATGAAAGACTTGTCATAGAATAAATTACATTCTTTTACCTTGCTTCAAGAATTAGTCATTGAAATTCTCATTAGGTTGCCTTTGAAACCTCTGCACAAGTGTATGTCAGTTTGCAAACCTTGGTACTTTGTTATTAAAAACCCTAAATTTGTTTCGTCGCATATAAATGAGCAAATTGCAGAGAAAATACCGATAACGGTCCATGATATGTGTTGTATTGCGTTATGGGTATTTGTCTTTGCAATTTGCTGATTTATATGCGAGGTAATAAGTTTAGGGTCTTAATAACAAAGTACCATGGCTTGCATACTGACATACACTTATGCACAGATTTCAAAGGCAATCTTGTTAGAATTTCGATGATTAGTTTTTCAAGGAGGGTAAAAGAATGCCATTTGTTCTAAAAGAAAAAAAAAGCAAACCAATTGGAGTAGTAATTTTAAAAGAAGTAAAAACAGAGTAATTCTTAGCAGAAATTCGTCCCTTCTGCGATATCACGTCGAAACAAGTCCTCTCCCAAAGAGCTGAGAGGAGAGGATGATCATATTTCTATTAATCTCATTTTTTTCCCTTTAACAGCATTTTTCGAGGTTATTTAAGATCTTAATAGTGCACCAGACTGTAAATAAATGGTGTTGGTTTTGACATAAAAGGCCTGAGGGGGACTATCGAGGTTTAGTAGTTGACTGGTAACTACAATTACAACAACATTACTCTAGACCTAAAAGGCTCCCCCCTATAATGAGGCAACAGGCGGCTAGTGTGTGCATCCATAGAAATTGCATTGACTACCAGCTACTCCACTATGTGAGAGTCGATGAGAGTTTAGTGAATTGCTTTGCCTCCATTATATTTGAAAGGTAAGAGTTTGTGGTTCCATGAGAAATGGACATACGCAATAATACTTAAAGTGGGTACTTTTTTCATTGCGTAGTTTTTAACTTAAGAGTTAAGACCCAAGATCCGAAAGCATACATATTGTTACTATTGGATGCGATTGCTGATCATCTCCATGTTTTATCATTTCATTTCTCAAAATATTTATTAAACCGCTTTTATATAATATTTCTTTTGGTGCTGGCAGTCTGGCACCCCTCATTCATCTATGATGGTTTCTTAATGTCACTTGGAGTTGAGCTCGAGTCCTCTTTTTGGTGGTGACGGCTTTTGTGGACCATTGTGGTTCATTGTTTAGGCCGCTGGAGTTCCTGTTATGCATTTAAAGATTGAGAATATCTGTGTTATGTGGACTTATAAATATATGATACATCACATCTTATGAGTCAAGTCATCGTACTTGAACGTTGTTTCTTAAATAGAAAACTATGACCAGCGACGTTAGACACTGATATCAGTGATGTATCTGTTAAGCCAATTTCTCTGAATTAAGCAGAGTTATAGGTTTCCATATGCCACGGTTTTTCAGTTACCTCACTGCAATTAGTATGCAGTCTACATTGCAGTGGGGCACAGCACCACAGTTTAGATTATTATCCTTCCTTGACAGAGTTTTTAAGGTGGGAAATAAAGGAAAAAAAGAAAAGGTTCGTTCTATTGCAGTGGGGCACAGTACCACAGTTTAGATTATCAGCCAATGCTGTATGTTCTCTTTTAATGGTTGATGTTGTTTGCTTGATGTTTCTTTGGGTGTACTGCTAATCTACGAGACCTGTAGCTGTGTGACTGGATTAGTATCATTTTACTGGCTTCCCTATTTTGTGTGTAGTGTTTTTTCTTCCTTGGCTTATACAATTATTACTCCTTAATTCCACATATAGCATTGTCACATTGGTGTATATTTCATCGGAGCAAGGCAGAAGTGGTTGTAGCAACATGGAAAGAGCAGTTCGACAATTCACAGATAGCCCAGAAAATTCCCCTTTTATATCTTGCCAATGATATTCTGCAAAACAGCAAACGCAAAGGTAATGAGTTTGTTACTGAGTTCTGGAAGGTTCTTCCTTCAGCCCTCAAGGATCTCAATGGCATTGGTGTTGATCATGGGAACAAGGTTGTCTCCAGATTGGTATGGCTTCTTTGGTCTTTAGCATTTCGTTTCTTATTTGAGTCAAAGGTTATACTTGTGTCAAATTGGTGAAATCTTGTTATTCTACTCTCAAATCGTGGAACTAATGTGCCTTAGATGCAGGGTACTTTGCACTTATACAGTAGGTTAATGCTTGTTTTAGTTCTTATGTTCGCTTAGCGCTCTAAATTATTGACATTGCCCTGTCCCACATCTTATCCTGCATTTTCCATGGTTTGTAGGTAAATATATGGGAAGAACGAAAAGTTTTTGGATCCAAGCCACAAAAATTGAAGGATATTATGCTTGGAGATGAGGCTCCTCCTCCCCTCGAGCTCAGCAAGAAGCGATCACGCTCTGTCAAGATTGTAAAAAGGGATTCACGAACCATTAGGACGGTGAGGCATTTTCTGTTTTTTTTTTTCCCTTCTTCTCTTGGAATTCCTCTTGCATTCTTTGGTTAAGATACTCTTTTGATACATTCCCTTAGGTCATTTGAGTTATGTGTCTAACATTTGGGTTAGAGTGGGGTTTTTTGTTCTTTCCTTCTGTTATACCATGTCCCTGTAAGTTGTCTTGCTTGACATGCTGCTCCTGATTATTTGCAGAAAATGTCTATCGGAGGTCCAGCAGAAAAAATTGTGTCAGCTTTCAATTCTGTACTTAATGAACAATCCACTGAAGAATCAGAATTGACCAGGTGCAAGTCTGCCGTTAACCGTGTTAAAAAGATGGATCATGATGTTGAGCTAGCATGTATTCAAGGTAAAATATATTTTCAATGTTCCATGACTGTAGACTGAAATGGTCTTTGTTTAAGCACTTACACGTGGTGCATTTGTTGTGATGCGAAAAGCTTAGTTGGTCATTTGCATTTCAGTGAAGGATCCAAAGCGCAAAACTTTAGCTAAAGAATTAGAGGAGAAAGAAAATATTCTGAGAGAGTGTATTGAGAAGCTGAAGTCAGTTGAAACAAATAGAGTGGCACTCGTGGAGCAGTTGAGAGAAGCACTTCAAGAACAGGTAATGGATGGAGATCAATGCTTCTCTCAGATTTTGAAAATTCAAATTGTTTCTTGGAGGAAGAACCAGCTATTCTCTTAGATTTTCGAATACAATGTTGCATTTTAGTCAGCTCACAGGTCTACAAAGAGTACAAGACCATACGTCCATACCTCTAGTTTATGGGTTAATTGTTTGTGTGACATATGTTTCAGGAATCTGAATTGGAGGATATCCGTACCCAAATGCAGGTATCCATCTGGTCACTCCCACATCATGAAAACTTTTGCTTTTGCTTCGTTGTGGGTTCTGTTGCTTACTTCTGTTTTTGGTTATTATGAGAGGAAAGATTAGGAATTGGATATCTTGACCATTTTGTACTTCTTTTTCCCTCTGAGTTTTACATGGATGGAGGTGGATCATTCGCCTTTTGGGTAGTCGAAATTCATATATACTTGATTGTTCAATATTGTGGTTTTTCTGGATTGTGGGTTTTACGAGGGAACAGTAGCTGGTTTCTTTGTAATTAATATTCATAACTGCCGTTCAAAAAATTATTCATTGATGTACGCTGTAAGACAGGTGATCCAATTATGAAAAGTCTGCTGCTTATTATATTTTACGTGTACTCAGGTTGCACAAGCACAAGCTGAGGAGGCTAATAGCATGAGAAAGAGGCTGAATGATGAAAATTATGTTGCACCTAGTGCAGAAAAATCAAAGAAGACTGCTGCAGACATTGCAGCTATGGTTGCAGACAAACTTGCAGCTTCTAGTTCCTCTCACAAGATCATGTCTTCTGTCCTATCAACATTTGCAGCTGAAGCATTAGCAACAACAGGTTCTGGAAAGTCATATTCTCCAACACCTGCTAGATCGGCATCAGATTCCATTTCAAAGGGAGAGCACTCCGCATCAGTTTCAGACCCCAAGGGTCATGCATCGACGCAGCCAGCTCCTCCTGCTGTACCTCATCAATATCAATCAATGTTGGTAAACCAGCCGTCGTTGCAGACTGTAAGCCCAAGCACGCAGTATCAGATTGCCCAAAATACGTCCCAACAGTATGCGCAGGCCCCTCGAGGAGTTGCTACTTATGGTTATGGAAGTCTTCCTCCCGTTCCACCAGGCCCGCCACCACCACCCCATGTCATGGGTCCTATGATGGCTCTGTCTCAAGCACAACTCCAAATGACTCAACAGGTAATCCCCATGGCACAGCAGCAAACTCCATTGACACAACAGCAGCAGGAGTCAATGATGTTAATGCAGCAGCCACCAGGTGCTCCAAACTTTCGTCCGCTTCAGCCCCCAGGCATGGGATACTACACACAGTCTCATCAGCTTCAGTGATGATCAGACTCCTCAGTGTAGACTATGATGTATCAGTAGATGCAGTTTATATTCTTGTTTACCCCTCTGAGAAACCGACCTCGAGGAATGTGAAAAGTCTTATAAAAAATCTCTCGACGAGAGTAGGGAAGAAAAGTTATGGAGGTATCATACATTTACAAGATTAGGATAGAATTAGATTAATGTTGGTACTAGGATTTAAGCAGTTGCAACAATATGTAGTAGTTTGTGATTCACTGATACAGTGATACTCCATAGGACTTTTTTACCTGGCAGATTCATTAATGAGTTAATGCTAACTGTGATTACTTTTTTAACCGCTGTAGAAGTTTTCAGGGTTTTGGTTGTGTAGGTTATGATTGGAGCTTAGCTAATCTCGCAATGATGAGGCAACCAAGTCCTGGAACCCACTTCGTGTATCACGTTTTGGATGGAGAATACAGAACACAACTTCGGTTATATTTGGCCCTCTTCCCGTCATTTGTTTGAATGTATGAAGTCGACTTGTATCGTTATCGACTTGTATGAAGTCGGCTTCTTGTCATACTTGCTTCCTGGTATCTCGAGAAGACGTTTGGTAAGGTCTTGTTCTCTTTGGCCGCAAACATTTCGGTATGATTTTATTTCAATTGTAGTGATCGATCTGAGTGGATCTGATTTATCGGATTTAGTTGAATTAAACGGACCATTGAACTAAAGTGATTGAAGCTTATAACGAGATCTTATTAGACGTGATCTGAATTAATTACTCCCTCATATTCACTGTCCTTTCATGTGTTACTTTTATCGACCATCTTAGAGCTACTTCTAGAATTTGAATTTGATCTAATTTACTTTTGATTTTATTTGAGGATACATTAGCTAAAAGTACGAAATGCGTTGTGACCTAAAAAAAGCACTAAACATTGCCCAAAAAGATAGAGAATCTAGTATGCCGTATACATCCAATTTTCGAATTATGTGCATCACCAAATCGAACACCGAAAACAAATTGTGCTATACGTTGCTTTCAACCAAATTGTTATTTGGGGCAGAGACAAAAAAGAAAAAGTTAAGGAGGGTATGCATTAGAGCATCTCTATTGCTAATAATATTCATTCATTCGAATTTTGGTAGGGATATCACTTTCGTAAGAGAGATTATTATAGAATTATTGCACGACTGGATTGAAATTGAAATCAAATTGAAATTTGCAACTGGTCTAGAATTTAGTAATGATTAGGAATAACGCCGCCTTTAATTTCATGGACTTCATTAGACTTGGGTCAAATAGTCTAATTGTCTTGCAGAGTTCAGAGCAAATTTCATACGCTCGTGAAAATTATAGACGACAAATATTGTCCCAATTTACGAGTAGGCGGGTTTTTAGTTAAGAATCATTAACCCTAGTCTAAGCGTGACTGCATTTAATTTAATTGTTTAAAGTATGTCTACACTCAAACCATGTACCGAAAATATGCTTTTTTAGCACAAAGTGAACATTTGTCAAATCTCGAATGTATCAAATGATATTGTTTTTGATCCAAGGACAATTATAATTATATGAAAACCAAAAGCAAAATTAAGGATAGATCTTAGTATTACTTTCTTTTTTGTGAAGGAGATCTTAGTACGGAGTAGTAATAATTAGTATTACAGTACTTTGTTTAGTGGGGCTTTAAGTGAACTAAAGTTAAAGGGTCCATTATAAACACAGTGAAGTCATGAAACCACTAATATTCAGGTAATTTATACTCTCTCCGTCCCAACTCAAACACCCCGACCCATTTTTGTAGTGGAATAAGAAAAATTGATATAGTAAGTTGAGTGGGGTAATATTTGGAAAAAAGAGGAGAGAGAATATGAGGATTAATAAAAGTAGGAGAGATAATGTGAGAGAGGATGTAATAATTTAATAAAATTAGTAGAGAGAAATATGTCCCAAAATAGATGTGGTGTTTGAGGTGGGACGTCCCAAAATAGAATATGGGGTGTTAGAGCTGGGACGGAGGGAGTAGTTTTCAGCCCATATGTACGGATTTGGCCTTTTTCAGTGTACAAGTTCTGTTGGGCCGAGAGTGAGGTAGATTACCCGATTTTTAAGCGAATTGTAGTCTTGCTTAGCTCAGAAATTCTAGTTAATGGGGGCAGAATACCAATGCGGATCTTCTGTCCTCACATAGAAATACCTCAATATACACTATGAGAGGTCCAAGAACCCTTATAAGTTGCGAGATTCAAATCATTGTCGAGTTAATGTTCTGTACTCGTATTCAGAAACGGTGATCGATTTAGGTCGATTTTGAGTTCTTCATTCCCTTCATTACACTGTCTACGTTGGGTTTATGTCGAGATTATGTTGCATATATTCCTAACGTTATTTTGTAAAAAATCGACATTGTCTTTTATTTTGTAGAGCAAGTTTCTTTCGTATTTAAATCAACCATAAACAACCGTACAGAATAAATGGAGTATATGACTTTTTACTATAGGGCTTGAATGTTTGTCTAATAGTGAATTAAAACTAAATCAATGGTATACTGGCCAAAATGCACATATCTGCGCCTTATTAAAAGTTTCTTTGACATGACGACATTTTATTCGGTGGGTTTAATTTGAAGATAAAACTATTTTTCGTAGAGGTTGCTATCTAGTTGATCATTGCCCAAATCACTAAATAAATAACTGATCATGAGCAGAGTTGATCACTACAAAATGAATTTAAAAGCACTAATTTATAAATCGAACAAGTTGACTCACAATGCATTTTGATGATAGAAACGGGATCTTCTGGAGTTATTTTTCCTGGAGTTCCCTGGAGTTTACTTGAAATGGAAATATTACTCTACCATGTAATGTTTTTCCTATTTAAAAAAAAGACATTCATAAAATTATTTTTTCATTTTAAGTAAACTCTAGGGAACTCCAGAAAAAATAACTCTAGAAGATCTTGTAGAAACGTAGTGATGAAATGGAACTTTAAATCGTGTCTATTAATGATGTTAATGACAACGGACAAACATTTAATTTCATATATATACTTGTCAATACAGGAACCTTTCTTCGAACCCTGACAAGAAAATATAAAATTTTACCTTAGTTAAAATGATTTTTTTTTAAAAGGTAAAAATGATTTTTTTTTTAATAAAAAAATAAATGATCTCGCCTATTCTAAATTTCTGATTCCGGCTTGTAACAGTGTCACCATATAATATAACTAGCAAGTAACACCTTGTCTTAGATGGGACAGAAGGAACTAGAGGATAGGGTTCCTTGAGTATTTTAGGAACATCTATCTAATGTGAAAATGACGAATAAATTATTACATTTAGAAAAAAAAAAGTAAATTCGATGGAAAACTGACATTTAATAAGTGGAGGTCGCAAATTATACCATGCTACAAGGAGCACAAGGAGCAAGGTGATCCTCCTAATAATAAAGAAGTGGGGACCATACTTAAAATGATTTTTCATTTTTTAATATGTAGTCCCCACTCATCTATTGTGAGGAGGACTATCATACTCCTTGTGCTCCTTTGAGGATAGTATAAGCACTGATCACAACTTGGCGCATCTATCATTAGCTATAGCAAGTTGGGACATTGAGAGTGAGTGTATTTGAAAAATTCATGTCATCTTTCTTCAGAATAAATAGGATTGACCATTTTGGTTGTTGAGCACAAAAGTTGGAGTAAACACACAATAAAAAGAAAGAAATTAATGGCCGACCTCTTCTCCTCCCTTCGCTCTCTTCTCCCTCAAGAATATGCTAGCAGAGTAATAATCCCATCACACTATTTTTAATTTCTTATCAATATTGCTTCATATAAATTGCATCTTATTATAAAAAATGTACTAAACAAACATTTTTTTTATTTCTAAGTTTATGTTGATTTAATAAGTAAAGTGGGTATTATTTTTCAGAAAAAATAATCATCACTATATTCTAATAATTGTTTCATGCATATATTTATGAAGTTGCATATTCATCATGAAGTTTTTTTTTATGCTTACACAATTTTTTTTTTTTTTTTTTGCGTTTTAGTTTATGTTGATTGAGTAAGTTAAATGGGTTATTTTCAGGGTCAATCATCAACAAATGATGACTTAGAAGAAGCTACAAAGTACATCAAAAACTTGGAGAATAGCATAAAAGAGCTTGGAGATAAGAGAGACTTGCTCAAGAAGTTATCACCACCACCACCACCACCACCATCATCATCCCCAGGTCATGATCAACTACAACATGCTGATAATGCATCACCTTCAAGCAGTACTAATAATCGCGACGCTGAAAAGGATAATTATGTGACAATCCATACATTTCCTGGAAGATTAGAGATTGAGATTAGTGTGAAAGTTGGAGGAGAAGATGCATTTCCTTTGTCTAAAGTGCTTAAACAAGTTTCACTTGTACATGGGCTTGATGTTGTTAATTGTGTTTCTTCTAAAGTTGATGAGATATGCAAGTGCTTAATCCACTGTGATCTGGTATGTTTTTCAACTCATTTACTTAGTGTTTTAAGCACATTAGCACACAATTACATGTTCATTAATTTCCTTGAATTACGGTCTTATAATAATATTATGGTAGTTATATCCCGCCAAAACGCTTTGTTTTTACCTTTCGTCAAACATTTTAGTTGCTGATGTGACATATCTGTTGGTTTTATATGAAAACTTCATCTAGTACAGTATACTTTTATGTGTAGTACTCCGTATTTTGTAGATCAGAGTAACTCCTAACTTCCCAAGCTCTCTGGTTCATTTACTTTGACTCTGATCTTCCGTGATATTATATTATTAATTATATGTTGAGTACACCCTCCTACCCACTAAGATATCCCCATTTCGTTTTCAGTTTTTAAGTAGCTATGTTAGGGGCTACTTCTAGACCAAATGAAAGCCTCGTTTACCTTAAAATTAAGTGGTGTTGGTAGAATGCAATGCAAAATAGAATAAGAACTAATTTTTACAACAAGTTAACGATTCATTTGGTCTAAAAGTAGCTCCAAACATGGCTACTCAAAAACTGAAAACGAAAGGGGGACATCTTAGTGGGTAGGAGGGAGTATAGCGTAAGCCGAAAGTAGTAGATTTTATGTCTGAATAACAATATGTTTTGTAGCTTGGCTAAAAAGAAAATATGAAGAGTGCTAAGTTTTGTGGGTGTGATTTGATACATTTACAGGCCAATGATCAACCAATCACTGATTTTTCGGAGTTGCAACGAAGATTGGCCAGTGAAATTTCGTCGTATGTTGCTTAAGATAATTACAGTCCATATAAGTCACTGTTCCAGGTTAGTTGGCTCACATTATTAAATTGCATAGAACATCAGCAACCCTGTTTTCTCTGTTCTAGGTCTCAATCAACTTGGGTTTGTTTTATACGACTTTTGGACGTTATATGCTCAAGTATGTTAATAATTGACACACATTAATACATTATCAGATAGCAACATTATTCAATTAAGTTTTTCAGTTTATGTCGTTTAGGCCTTGTGTGATTCATTCTATTTAAAAAAGAAAAATTCAGTTCAAAATTTGATAATGTGGTTGTAAATGTTGCTCAAAGCAAGATAAATGAAATCTGTATGTAACAAAGTGCGTTTTATTATTGCACTTGATCACTCGAGATTTACTTAGTCATTGATGTTTGCATTTTTCCAAAGGCGAGTCAACGAGCAAGCAACGAAATATTCATTCAGTATCCAAATTCGTTACAAGGCTAAAGACGACGGCAATCAACAGGAGAGTTTAATTATAAACCAAAATGTTCGTTGGACGCTGATTTGTTGTTAAACAATGTTATGTATATTAAAAAGTAATGCTTATGCTTGTACTTATTATTCCATACATATTGCTTTTTAATTTTTTATAAATAAAGTTTCGAAAGATGAAAATGTTGGTATAGCGTTTTTCACGTTGGCATGAGCAGCTATCAAGGAAGTGTTAGGTGGCATCGAATTGTCTGAGTGTCTGACATTTATAAATTACGCAACTTTTGCTGTTTGTGAATTTGTGATGGCGTGTTTTTCCGGCGTGATACACGTTTTCTGCAACTACATGTAGTTTTTCTCTTTGTCTGTAGCTTCGTACTTAATTGCTCAATGGTCAATCGACATAATTTCCTTACTTACATAGTTGCATTGTCCATCAAAGAGGGGGAGGCTTTGTCAATTGTCGAGTGTCGACATATATATCCCCTTACTAAAATTATTCGTCTCAAACAATAATAATGAGCGTGTTTTTTCAAGCTGAACAGATTCATTTTTCTTCCTCATATTGTAGTTGCTCTAACATATTGATCGTAGGTTTTGGAGGTTTAATTAAGTTTTATTTAATGTTAACCCTTGTATTTTGATAATTTCGGTAATCGTTGTAAATCATGTATGATAAAATATTATGAACGACTTTTCCTCCCTTCAACGAAAAAAACACAAGTTGCTTATCTGCCCATAAGGCCATAAGCAATAAGCCAAATAAAAAATCAACACACTAATCAACAAAAACCATTCATTTACACTTTTGTTTTTCTTTTAATTTGGCGAGTATTCAATAATTCAAACATTTCAATGCAAATTAGGACATTAGTATTTCAATTACATAACTATGTTAGTACAAATCTACAATGCCTTAGAAGTTAGAAGGCTTCCACATAAGGCACAGTGAGGACGGTCGGATGTACACGGTCTTACCTTTGTGCTCGAATACATAGATATCAGCATTTGAAAGCACGCCGATAAATAAAGTCCCTAACAAAGATTGGCAGATAATACATGGTTCTTGACACAGAGGAGAGATGGCCATAGGAGAACCAAGCAGGAGGACTTTCCCTGAGGACAGCAGCAACTACCTTGTTCGCGAATTCCTCTGCAGGAGTCGATTTAGGGCCCTGTGATGCAAGAGCTCTATCGCGTATAGCAGCCTCGTAATCTTTGTACAGTTTCCACTCAGGCATGCTGTTGTAGCTGGCCATGGCAGATTTTCCTATATCAGATTTGATTGCACCAGGTACGACGAGGGTCACATCAATACCTAAAGGCCGGAGCTCCAATCTACACAATGTAGCAGTACAGATCAATCAATCTACGACATCAGATTCCGCGTATTGTTATATGAAACAATGTCTCATAACATTTATGAAAGATCACCAGCAAAATCAAAAATTCACAAATCTATTGACAGGAATAGTACTAGACAACAGAAGGTAAACCAGTTGGTATAGTGCTATCTAGACAACAGAAGGTAACAGTCTGAAGAAATTCAGGAATTTAGCAGGCAGACAAACTGCAGACCATATACTGATATACTTCAGAATTCATCAGACAGACTGACTGACCATATACTTCAGAAATTCAGCAGACAGACAACAGAAGGTAAACCAGCCGGAAAAAATTCAGCAGACAGACAGAATGCATGCAGACCATATACTTCAGAAATTCGGCAGACAGACGGACTGCAAACCTTAATGTGTCTGTAAGAGAATGTATAGCAGCTTTAGATGCTATGTAAGCTCCTGCCCACGGGCCTGGCGCCAAAGCAGCAATGCTCCCAACATTCACAATCTTCCCCTTCTTCCTTGATGCCATATGAGGTACCACAGCTTGTACCATACGCATACTTCCTGTGTATATATACAAACATATAACCAGAGGCCATTAGTACGACTAAACTCAGTAACCATATAATTCAAGTGCTTACATGCACTTCTCATGTCTTACCACGTCCGTAAAAGTTAGTCCACAACCACGACCACGAAAAGAACAGAATCAAAATAGTAAGTGCTATAAATTTGAGCTCAGAAAGGATATATACCATAAACATTGATGTCAAAAGTGGATCGCAAAGCAGAGAGAGGGATCTCAGCAAGAGGACCAACACACTGAACACCAGCATTGTTGATCAGAACATCAATCCTACCAAAACGCTCAACAACGTTGGACAACACACGGTTCACATTTTCATCACTTTGCACGTCTAGTTCTTGCACAAAGAACCTAGGATCATCTTCAAAGTCAGTCATGGTAGCGCGAGATGGGTTAGTTGCTACCACTTGGCATTTCTTGTATGCGCGTGCCAGCGCGTAACCTATACCTCCCTTTGAGCATCCTGTGATCAATGCCACTAGTGGGATATCTCTTCCATAAGCTTCCATTGTCAATGCCCCTGAGGAAAGATCAGATACAAGAGAGGTTTCTGCTTTAAAATCGAAAATCGATTAAGTTTGTTAGAGGTGATACTCATCAACGTCAAACGTTGTACAACTGTACAAGTACTCTACTGCACGTTCAGGTCACCCTTTTTAGATGTTGCGTAACGGATCCAAAATTGATTTGCCATTATAATACATGTCCTCCACCTTTAGGTTAAACATACTCATTCTTGGTCATAACTATGAACTATCCCATGCCACTAAACAAATTCACAGATGATACACGAAAAATATTTTCAAGATCAAATCCTGGATTCGGCCCTTAGTTGTAAATCCATTGAATTGATGACATAGTTTGGTTTGAATTCTCATATATTTAAATAAAATGTTAACAATTGAAAAGAACGAAACCATGGGAAGGAAGAGATCACATGGATCGTTAGCAGATCGTTTTATTAACCATTCTACGGGCAAGAACATCCATATACACACATCAACATTTCAATGTACGCCGGAAAATAAAGTCCCTAACAAAGATTGGCAGGAAATACATAATTCTCATAAAAGAGGAAAGATGGCCATAGAAGAACCAAGCAGGTGGGTTTTTCCTCAGGACAGCAGCAACTACCTTCTTCGCGAATTCCTCTGCAGGGGTCGATTTAGGCCCCTGTGACAAGGTAGCTCTATCACGTATAGCTTCAGCGTAATTTTTGTACAGTTTCCACTCTGGCATTCTGCTGTAGCTGGCAATGGCTGAGCTTCCTATATTAGACGTGATTGCACCAGGTAAGATATTGATTACATCGATTCCTAAAGGCCTGAGCTCCAATCTGCACAATGCAGCACAACAGATCAATCTGTCAACCAACATTAAGTTTTGCCAATCATATACTCCCTATGAAATAATGTTCCATAAGCTTTTAAGAAACTTAACGATCAAGTGAAATTAGACGACTTGTAAAGTGAAAAAACTCATAAATCTCTATGTAACAGAACTAATGTACTAGACAGCAGAAGGTAAAGGATACTTCACTACAGTAAGTCAGTAACTACCCTGCGCCCGCCTCCCTGTGACATACTCCTGACGGATTCATTAGATCCGAAAACATTCAGTCCTGGGAGGACAATAAGTCGGGAGTTGTGAATCACAAGGCAATCAGAGTCTGTCACACGCAGCCTACAGTTACACTAACAGAAGCATCATAAGTTCTTGTCAGATTTCACTTTGTGTAAGCAATATCTGTGCTCACATTGTCTTGTACTCCTTTCATTCCCGTTCTTTTCATTGTTATTTAAACTAAACGTTAACAATCCAAGAATTGTATTAATTCCGTTTTAGCTTTTATCAATCTGATACATTTACTTACATGATTGAATTGAATTTTCAGTCAAATAAACAGTCAGCTATGAGCGTATGATAACAGAACATATATCTCAGAAAAAACATGTAGCAGCAGACTGCAGACACACATTTGACATGATGATGCAAACCTTAAAGTGTCTGTAAGAGAATGTATCGCGGCTTTAGATGCTACGTAAGCTCCTGCCCACGGCCCTGGCGCCAAAGCAGCAACGCTCCCAACATTTACAATCTTCCCCTTCTTCCTAGATGCCATGTCAGGCACCACAGCTTGAATCAATCTCATCATTCCTGTGTATATATAGAAACATACAATCAGAGGCCAATCGGCCCACATAAGACGGCCAGGGAGCGGCAGTGTCTCAGATACGGACAGATTCAGCTAAGTAGGAATTCGTTTTCACCATTATACTTCCATCTTTTCTTTCAGGTTATTTACGTTTCTTTTGAATTGCTCTCACAAACAATCAATACTACTGCAGACCGGGAAAAGGCATGTGCTATGTCCATGTGAAGTGTACCATAAACTTCACAGCCTTTTCCCATCTGCAGTAGCATTGATTGTTTCGCAACAGCCAACCAGCACCAAAATGCTTACATTACAAATTCTACAGGTGAAGATGCCTAAAACAAAATCCTGTGTTCCAAAGAATTTGTGGGTTTTAGGTTAATAGCTCAGCCCATGGCCTTACACACTCGCCCATCTTATCGTAAGACTGTCTTACCCAAGTTCGTACATTAGTGGCACAATTCCCCAGATTAACAATGTGACCCTACATTCCTAAAACTGCAGTAAAATGAGGTTGACAGCCCACCAAAACATTGCTATAACTGTGATTAATTCACCCCATAAATATTCCACAGACCCACATCATTTACTAATGGCAAAACACCCTGGTTTGTACACCAAAAACCAGTACCTGTACCTCCTAATTTCTTCCAAAAATAGATTAAATACTAGTCAACCCCTAGGTTCCAAATTTCCAATTTGGGTAAAAAGCTCAAAAACCAAAAACCTAGCTTTTTTCATGCGCCTCTCACGTCTTACCATGTCCGTAAAATTGGTCCACAAGACACGATTAACGAAAAACCATACCAAATAAAAAACGTAAAGAATTCAATGAAACACCGAAATCGAGGCAGAGAAACCATACCATAAACATTGGTGTCAAAAGTGGATTGCAAAGCAGATAGAGGAATCTCAGCAAGTGGGCCCACACACTGAACACCAGCATTGTTGATCAGAACATCAATCCTACCAAAACGCTCAACAACGTTAGACAACACGCGGTTCACACTCTCATCACTTTGCACGTCAAGTTCTTGCACAAAGAACTTGTTGGGTTCATCTTCAAAGTCAGACATGGTAGCGCGAGATCTGCTCGTTACTACAACCTGGCATTTCTCCTCCCCAAACGCGCGTGCCAGCGCGTACCCTATACCTCCCTTTGAACATCCTGTGATCATTACCACTGGTGAAATTTCTCTTCCATAGCCTTCCATTATCTTCTTTAACCCTCCTTTGTTTTTTTGTTTTGTTTTCTTGTACGTATGTTTCTATGGTTTGGGTCTACCTTAAGTAGATGCGATTGATCGATGTTTACTTTGGACTTTCGCAAACTAATAAAATCGTTGAAGGTGATACTCATGCGACTAAAAACCCGTATTTAAAATGTTGTTAATTGGCTATTCGTCGTAAATTATACGGCAATTTTAATGTAAAGTTGTCCAACAAGTAGGAGAACTTATAGTATAGTCCAACTTGCGGATTTGGATGCGATTCATCCATGTGAATAAATGATCCCGGCCTCTAAAAAATAGTTGTAGGTCACACAACTGATAATTAATTAAGAGCATAATATAGTCCAGCTTTTTCGGCAATTACGAGACAGGTAATTTGGAAAAATTACTATCATTGGGTGAGCCGGTTTCACACGAGAGCTTGTCGTTTTCTTTTTTTGTTTTGTTTTAAACTTGCAAGATATGTTGAATGTGGAAAATGAGTGTGGGCAACTCAACAACTCCACAACATGTCAACAACAAACAACAACCAATTGATTCGAGGTAGTACATCTAAAATTTCAATATATACAACTTCCGACATATATAAGTCGTAAGTCGGAAAGAATCGAACTCGTAACCTTTTGTTACCCCTCGATTCATTACAACTTTAGTACTCCGTACAATTTACAAACTTACAACAAATGGGAAATACAAGTCAAGTCTACAAATTTATTTAGGCAGAAAAGAACCCATCAAGAGCAGCCCGGCCCATTTGGGTACTGGGCTCAACAACCTCTACCCTTGTTTGGTTGATCCACTTGATTTTCAGCCCGTAAACCGGGCTGAAAATCGAAGGCAAGGCCATAATATCAGCAGCTGCTTCATCACCACCAGCTTTCTTCCTTGCCATCTTAATCCTTCTCTCATACTCTTCAGCAACTAACATAGCAATATCAGCCATCTCTCACTTGTATCAAACTTTTGTATGTGTGTATAAAATTATGATAATGTTTGAAATGATATAGAATTTTGATGGGATGAGTAAATATTTATAGTAGTGGGAAATTATGAGGAGGGCACCTTACATGTTAGGCATGTGTAACAATGTTGTAAATGGATAAGGATTACCCAAATACTATGAAAGTTTCAATGTTTGGTACAACTTGGAGTATATTCTAGTCGTATATTATAAAGTTTGGTGGTTTGCTTTTGGACATTGGTTTTGGTCATCCTTCCCACATTATTTTTGTAGACCAATGTGCATATTCTATGGACTTTTGACATAGCACATGCCTTTTTTTTCAATTTAGGCTGTTTTTCATGCATGAGATTTGAGAAGATGCCATTCTTGTTTCCTGACACCCAGGATCATTTATCCGGTGGCTGCATCTGATGCTGTGGGGTTGCTCAATGACATGATTCAGCCATTCAGGTTGCGGATTCAAGACTTATATCGATAAAATTATTGTTCCCGGCCTCCCGGGTCATATTGGTAAAAAAATCGTGAATTATATACTTCGATTTTACCCAGTTTTGACCATATTTTTGGAAGTCATGAAATGTCATCAAAGTTTTACTATAGACAACCTTAGATCACCCTTGTTGAATATGAGGGTTGTCCCTTCTCTAAAGGAGTTATAAGCTCTTTCGCCACACGTTGATACTAACGTGTAGTTTTTGCTGATTTTTAAGAGATTTTAATAGGCTTTTATCTCTAAAATTTTGTTCGAACCTGTAATATAATATCTAGAGACTTCGACACGAGTTTGAGCAATTTTTATTCCCGGGCCATACTGGACCAAAAAACGTGGATTATAGTACTTGGGTTATGGCCATTATTGACCATGGAGTATTTTTAAATGGACAAGACTATTGGCACTTCACCAAATTTTTCCAAACACTCCAATAAACTTGTAAATGAAGCCCAAATTTAGCTGCTTTTTGGAGTGTTGAAAGAATCGATGGACCCATATGCATGGCAGATACATGCCTTGTTCTCACGAGGATATGCATGGCAGATACATGTCACAATTCACAATGATGTGTCTGAAACAATTGTAAATGTCTCTGGGAGCTGAGTTGATGACTCGTTGTCTCGTTGTATGAACACAAAAAGATGCTGGTAGAGTACTTGAATCTTGAATTTGTCATATAGAGATGCAGGTAGGTGCGTAATTGTTCTACGTATAACTCCTTATCTAGCAAACACGTATATATCGTACCTGTTTTGCTCAATGTCAAGATTTTATGCTGCAGATTCACGAACCTAGACCAAGTCTAGGCATAATCAGCATATATGATATATATCTCCCTTGCGCTGTCAGCTCCACGGAAATACTCGTATATCATCTAAATTGTACAGAAATGAAATGACAAAGGAGCATTTCAGCTATCATGAAGCATATTCCAATTTCATCAACTGATCAACATAATTATCGCGTATCACAGTTATCAGGAAAACAGATTCGTATTAGCACTGAATCAGGATAACACCTGTACAAACAATAGATCGGAGAGAAAACGAGAAAAGGCCACCAATTTGTTTTTCCATAATGGCCGACTTGAGTCATTGACCGTGCAATCACATATACATGGAACGCTTCCTCACCTAAAAGCGCCTACTGCTGAGTCGGGACCAGACATCAATGGATAGGCTTAGCCAAACGACACCACCCTACTGATGGACCTCCATATTTAGGTTTTAAAGAAGGCCTAGAGCATTAAGTTGCTGCACATGCTCTGCTGGCAGAGGCGGGGGAGACCAATCGGATCCTCTCATCTCGTCAACATCCTCGACCACATATTCCTGAAAATGCATTAACAGTGGTTTCAATACAACTGGAGAATATAGGGCACGCACCAGGAAAAGGAGCACTTACAAATTGTGAATAAATACCCAGCATCAAGAAAACCATTCAATAGTCCCACAAAACACAGTGATCCTTCCAAGGCAAACAATCATATATGCCAAAGAGGTGCAGGATACTAAAACTTTGTAACAGAGCAAGTCTATAGCCAAACTTATCACAAGACCTTTATCAAGCCTTCACTGTTCTAATGTCATGTATGTTCGCCCAATTTCACATATTTCATGCTTCAATACCAATTTTATAGCGGACAACAAGTTAACTTAAGAATGTTTTTTGAACTTTAGGAAGGCTTTACAGAGGAAGGGTGCAACAGCCCAAACCATTATTGTCACATCATCCCAATAAGATAATAAATTCCCGCCTAACCCCATAAATCCTCACTGCGCTTGAAAGAAAAAGACCTTGTAACTGAAATGAGGGGTGAGTTCGTTTCTAAACATATCTTAAGCTCCTTAATTTTTCTAAGAATGACAGTCTTATCTCACATCAATTTGGAGCACCAACTTCAGGCCAGCCACTTGACCTTAACATTGTGAATAGTTAGTCATCCTACTGAAAAGTCCAAACTTTCCACCATAGCCTACGAAGAACGTCTCTACATCAAGAGAAGGGGACTCATCATGTTAATGAAGTTAAATACTTACTCCGTTAAACACCACCATCAAGTCCCCTCCCCTCCCCTCCCCTCCCCAGGAGTTTTCCTCTTTGCTGAACCACGTTCAAAGTTGAGCGCCCTCTATTTAAACTTTGAACCTCTATAGACTACAGGCATTCATTTCTTAATCCTCAAACATCTGCATGTCTTCCGCTTCCAAATCAAATTTTGCACTTTATGAGTACACACGAAGAAGAAAAATACAATACCCTAGAAGTATGCTAGACAAAGCTTCTCTGACCATTAACACTTTTTAAAACAAACGAGCTAGCCTTAAGTTGGAGCCTGTCACCAATTCTGAACCCCAAACTCGTCTCTTGAGGCTAAAAGGTTGAACAGTTTCACAAGCTTAACAAAAGAATGGTCAGCGAACACATGTCCATATTGAAAAAGAAAAGAACGCATATTTCACCTTTGTCAGCATTCTTTTTGCAAGAATGTGGTAGTGCCGTTGCCAAATTCGTTGGCCAACCATTGTTGCCACAAGTACACTGTAGAATATTCCAACCACTGCAAATAAACCCAGTACAACTATAGCCATTATAAACAATATTGGTAGACCAGCCTCCCCAGCACCTCCTACACAGCTCCCGCAGTCACCAGCTGCACCGCCACAACCTTCAGCACAGCCACCAAATTCACCACCAGCACTAGCACCTTCACAGCATGCACCACAATCGGTCCATATACAGAAAGTGCCAGGGAAATAGCTGTCTGCACACATTCTACATAAGCATAACAAAATATTAGAGAAAGCACCTTAAAGAAGCCAAAGCATTCTCCTAGTCTCCTTTTAAACTGGCTTCGAACCTAAATCAATGACTAGCATACTAACTTGGTAATTCACTACTAGTACACAAACTTAATGTAGCCTCCTAGCTCGGATGGCAACTATGCAAAACAAGCAAAACAGTAGGACTATACCCCGGGTGGCAGCAACAGAGACAAAGTTCATTACAGGGTTGCGCGAGATCGTTCCGCACCCTTCTGTCGAAACAAGTAATTAAGCAACCGGATAAACCAAGTAAAGCGAAAAATAGAATGGCACCTGAAATCCATAAAAAAGAAATAACATAAGTTGGTGAGTTTAGAAATGTTTCAAGAAGTCGAATCCCGAAAGGCAGGCGCCAACACAAAGAAGATCGTTTATCTTTCGTGCTCTAGGAAAAACTCTTGAAGTGACCTCAAAAAAAATAAAATAAAAATGACATACAAACAAAGGAAGCACATTAGTTAAGAGCCGCAAGTCGAACAGAGGAAACAACATATTGAACCCGTATCCCTATGAAATCAACACAGATTCGAACCTAGTAGTAAATAAGTAGAACTGCCTACAAATCAATAAGAGAGTTTACCGCATATGTAGTAGAAGCTGATATGACTTTGGAAACCCAAATAATGCTTAAGCCAAAACTCTTCGTAGCCATCAACCATATACACTAGGCATGCCAGTGAGGCAATAACCTAGACAAAGTAAAAAAGATATAATGCATGTATAATTTGAGAAAGACAAAGAAATAAAGGGAAAGAGAGTACTCAGCAAGAGGAAGAAGTAACGTACTAGTTGTACAGTTAGAAATATAAACAAGATATCCCTCGTCACAAAAAACCGGAATTTCATGGTCCGCCATTTTCTATCAGCTAGAGCATGAACTCTCAAGTAATAGGGAACTTTGCAAGTTGTGCAATGAGAAAATGCAAATCCCTCCTGCAAAAAGCAAATTTGTACATTAAGAGATTACAATTACAAATAAAGAAAAATGCCCCCAGCTACCAAAAAAATCATAGCCCTAACTGAAGCTATACTTAAACAGACATGAAAAAGGTCGTTAGTTTAACTATAAGAACATGTAGGAGACACTACAAAAAGAGGGAGTCTAGTAAAAAGCTAAAAGTACTTATTAGATCACAAACAGCCTTCAAGAAAGCAGTGGGCATACCTTCACAGAGCGCCAATGATCCAAGCATTCTCTATGGACATATTTTGATGTGCCCTTGCATTTACACGGCGCAATGAAGTCCCGGCCTGAAAGAAATGATATATTTCAGCTACATAAGAAATAAACCAAGTGTTTTACACAAACATTATACTTAGAAAAAAAAAATCATTACAAAAACATCTTTAACCCCAGTGCCTTTAAGGCTCCCACCATAAGGCGGGGTAAGGGGGGGTCGGATGCACGCAAGTCTTACCCCTATTGAAACATAAAGAGACTGCTCACGGATGACCCAAAATGAAAATTGCTTCGAGAATCGCACCGACTGACTGCTACTTCACGAAATAAGAAGCACAGACAGTTTATGAGCCATTTTGCTTTATTCCATTATATCCCAAAAACCAAAGAATAATTAGTCTTTGGCTCCATTGGAAATGGAAATTAGAAAAAAAAATCATTATCACGTGAAATTTCATTACATCCTGTACATCCCAATCACTTTGGTCTATCCATAGACAAGGCATGTACTGAAGTAAGAATACTCAGCTATCGACCACAAGATAAGTGAACATTAAGTTACCCAGGTCTTTGGTAGTTCATTATACAGCAAAACATTTAGGTTTGTACAAATAGTGGATGCCCAAAAGAAAGCTGAATCTTTGTTCGACATTATAAGACAGGGCAAAGGTGAATATGAACAACTCAGAAGAAACAGTAAAGGGCAGCCCGGTGGACATTGACGTCCCCGCAATGCGAGGGTCCGGGAAGGGTTCACTCCAAGGATGTATAGGGGGGAAGCCTTCCCTTGTCATACTTTGGACAAAAGGCTGCTCCCATGACTTGAACCCGTGACTTATAGGTCACACATCAACACCTTTACCGGTGCGTCAAGGCTCCCCTTCAAGTGAGAAGAAACAGTGACTTACGAAAAAAGCTTTGGACAACAGCAAATTTCCTTCAATAGTTCAGCACATTTTAGAAACAAAATCCCGTACCCAACGACAAGTTCTAAAACCATTCTAGACTCTTGACAACACCAACACAAAAGATCAAGCTTCCACAGGTCAGTGGTCAGTAACTCAGTACACAATGGTATTAAGGCAAATTGACATGGTTTGGTTAAGGTTAACCCAAACGACGGAAAACAAGTAATTAAATTCATCTCTAAGAATATGAAATTTGGGGGTAAAAAAACTAATTCGTCCACCTCAATTATGAAGTTTCTCAGCCCCTCCTTAACCGACCTCAGATAAACGTCCAATGCCTCATGATGATTCCGTTTAACTATTCGGACATACGTAAATCAACAATTAAAACTTTGCACCTCATCTATCTTCTTATCCTTCTTACACCTCTCTGTTGCCTCTCTTTTATCATCCTATCCACTGCCTCCACCTCGCAACTACAACATTAGCTAGAAAAACAGCCATCACCAACACATATAATGTCTCCACACAAAACATTTCTTTTTCAATAATCTCCTCAAAACCACGCTTAGAAAAATCCGTCTCATGAGTAACACCCACTCTCCCCTCCAATCTACCACGTCTCAGAAGCCAGTCATCTCATTGCAATGTAATCACTATTCTTTGTGAAGAGGATTGGACACTTGGACGTAATCCTCATTACAATGTAATGAGATCTCCATTCAACCAAGATAATCACCATTATTCGACTTACAACCTTGCAATATCAATTATATCATTACACCATTACATGTAATCAACTACTCTCCCCTCCCGTCCTCCTCGTGAATTGTGGCTCCTCGTCCTCCCTATCGATCTTCACCACATTACTACTAAACTCGATTCCATTACATTCCACATTAACATTGTAAAAGTTTGTGATAGTGATACTCCTACCAAACATGCCAAGAGATAACAACGACTTAATTCAATCCTCCCCGCCCCTAACGAAGCAAAACATCTCATCAATAACTCGACGAAACTCGAAAAAGGCGGTCGCACTGTTCGACAACATTCCGGCCTAAGTACTCAGCTAGAAACTTCCTAATCACAATACCTAAACAATTCCACCAGTCTAAACATGCGAATTACCTTAAAAAACACGAAAATTGACTAAAATTGACTTTCAAAAATCAAAATTAAGAAATCTGAAACCCTAGAAATCTCAATTTCACAATAAATTCAATTGAAATCTACGAAATTAGATGAATTAATAATAACAAAAGAGGAGAATAACGAAGAAATCACCGTCACTTTCGAGGCAAATGCGACACTGAATTTGTTCGGCGGCGCCGGCTTCGAGGTCGATAGAGTTAGGTTTTCCGATCGGCGACGGCGGAACTAGAGGCGCTGAATCGCTAAGGTCCGCCATTGATGTCATCAATACTTTACTTTTATTTTATACGACTATGTAATTATATACATGTACGAACTGAGATTATATACTAGTTGATCGGACTAAGTTAATTGCATTCATATATGTGTATCTTCAAGATCACTCTTTCGCTCACTTGGCGGTGGCGATTGCGGTGGTTGTGGTGGTGGTTGGGGAAGTGAGTGATTTGAGTCGGTAAATTGCGACAATAACACGTTATTATGCGACTTGTGACATTGGACCAACGGAATTATACGGGCGTGTACTTTGACTTGTAATTGGGCTATTATGTGATTCAATGTAATTGTGGGCTTTGGAGGGCCCAATGATGGTATTGGTTTTGCGCAATGGACTAGTGTGCTGCGTCGTATACGAGTCAAGTAGAATCATATAGTGGATGAAACGTTGTCGTAAGTATTTAGTGTGGTTGTAGACTTGTTGTTATGTACTACTCCGTAGTATTTATCTCAAAGTTGACATCACATCACTAATTGATTTGGGGCAACTATGTGTGAATTAATGCTATCGTTGACCAGACACGTGTCTAGACAAATGGATTTAAAGGAATAACTATATAGTTGGGAATTTGGAAATACATATATACGGAGTAGATTGAAAATAATACGAATTGAGAAATTTTTCTTATATAAACACCTGAGAGTATGTAGTCCCGGTTTTTATGTTGTGTACTTTAACATTGAAATTCTTTGTTGTGTTGTACTTGTACTACTCTTGATCTCATTTGACGTACTTTAAGTCCAATTTTGTTATTAGTGTAAATTTACTTATCAGTAGAGTCCATAGAAAAAAAACCCGCTAAAATACACAAAAGTAAATTCGGAGTAAAAACATTCGGGAGTATAGTAGACATTATGCGACGTTTTTGGCTGCATGTAGATGTAAAGGTTCGAAACTTCAATTCGAACTAGATCAATGAACTAATAGCCTACGACACAGAGTATGGGTAAGTAGTCTGAATAAAGTTCCACTAAGATAATCAACTGTGTATATTGACAGCAACTTACTAGATAGGATCAAATCGAAAATAATGATCATTTTTGCCTCCTCTTTGTACTTGAAGTCGAAGAGTAAGAGTATCATGATGCTTCATATCCCAAAGAAAAGGGAGCTTTATTTGATTCTTAATAAAGATGGAAAAATCAATTTCTATACATGGATGGAATATTAGAACACTGTCATAATACTTTGCAAGATCCAACCATTATGATACTAAGAATAATAGAATATGATACAGATGTATAAGAAGATTAAGAATATTGAACGACCATTTTCGGATGTTCATCAAACCCTTAAACTTGAAGTATTAATCTATGTATATATCATTAGTTAGAACTTTTGATGCGATTGTCGAACAGGCCCCGAGGCCCGTAAGCCATCCTTTAAGCTTCATTGAATTTTTTTTTCAAAGTAACATTTTTGTAATCGCAAACATATCGAAACATACACTATTTTATCAAAAAAAATAAAAATTATATGTATAGGTGTAGTAATCAATGGTCAATACGGAGTATACAATATTGTTTGGAGACCCATGCAATTGTGCAAAGTCACCCAAGAACTTTAATATGAGAAGTGGAGTTATCAACTCCAATTAAGTCATGATCTCATGTTCATAACCCGGCAGTCCCCTCTCTGCACTATACGAGTGTTGGGAATTATGTGTGAGTGGTTGTCCCATATTGGAAAACTGAAGTGGGTGGAACATGTTTATAAGCTAGTGGGTTACTCCTGCTATTGCCAATTGGTTTTAGGATGGAACCTCGCGGACTTATGGACATGGACCGGTACTCCTCTTTGGCGGCTCTCCCCAACAATGGTATCAGAGCCCATGGTTCGACCTGGGTTTGGGCATGGTTGTACCAAGGAATGGGCCGGTTGCTCTCGTTGGGCCCATTGGTGGTACGGAAGACGCTATGAAATATGGACTGGAACTAACGGTACACTGGTACGCACAAGGACTCCTTGTAAAAGAATAGGCTGTCGAATGCGATTCTTATGGAGTGGGTGCGAGTGTGGTTAAGACCCTTTGGAATATAATACACGGGTGACATGCGGGTACGGAGCGGAATCATGTGGGCTACCACACATGGCTCGATGGCATGGTGGTGTATTGGTTAAGGGCGGTGTCAAGTCCAATAGTGCGGTGGTTCAAGGGGGAGTGAGTGAGCCCACACATAAGGGGGAGATTGTTGGGAATTATGTGTGAGTGGTTGTCCCACATCGGAAAACTGAAGTGGGTGGAACACCTTTATAAGGTAGTGGGTTACTTCTTTTATTGTCAATTGGTTTTAGGATGGAACCTCACGGATGGACATGGACTGGTACTCCTCCTTGGCGGCTCTCCCCAACAACGAGTAGTCTTTGCCTCTTTGGATAATCCACATGAATAACGATCTAACAATATTGTTTTTTGAAAATATGCCATCTTTTTGCATGATTGTAGTTCTTTTAAAATTATAACTATTTATAATACGTTGGGGGTCGTAACTTGTAAGTCGGTCTTATTGTAATTTAATAAAGACCCATAAAAAGGTTGATTAGTGAAGGATGAATCATACGAATCGGGAGAGATTAAGAGGGACAAAATTAAAGTGAAGGCAGAGACTATAACCACATAAAGAATAATAATTGACATAATGACGCTTGTGTGCGTTCAAAAGTCATGACCATCCAGTTTTTTGCCCCTTTGATCCCACTATCCGTTACCACATTCCCTCCTCAATTGAAACACCATCTTCTCCTTTCCTACTCTCATCTTCCACGCGCCACCTTCCCTATCTACACGACATTATTTTATTTATTTATCGATTCACTTCTAAGCGCACTTCATTCCAAACGGAGATATTTTGGGTATAGGTTGTTTAAAGGAAAATGAAGTAGTATAATACAAAAGAAGTTTTATCCGGATTCGAACTGATCCGATTCGTTGACCCACAAATTTGAACTGATAGGATTCACAATTGTGATCAACCAAACCCGACTCGATCCGACGATGAACCGACCTGATCCAATCCGTTAATGCTCAACCAGACCCGCAGTGACTCGATACCCGACAACAACCCGATTCATGATGCCAAAATTTTAAGTGACCATAAGTAACAAAACTCAATTATGACCAGACTCGAAACCGACACAAGATATACCCAATAGTATTTATCATCCCGTGACAACCCTATTTGAAAATTATGCGACCTAAAACAATTCAATAATGTGGTACGAACTGATCCAATATAACCCGACCTTAAACTATCTGATTGACTCGTTTGCCAGAAGTCACAACCCGTGCACCGAGTTGATATACACGAACGAGGACCCATATAATGTCTTACTGTACTACTGTATACTATCACGTGAGCCGCACACTTGCAAAAAGAGCGCGTGGAATAAAAAACGGAAGAATCACCCGCCAAAACGTCAATGAAATTCCACCTCGTTGATATAGCTAATGTGCGCCAGATGTGTTAGTTAAGAGAAGTAAGCGGGAGAGTGACCTGGTGCGCAAAATTAAATTTGTTATAAAAAAGAAAAAGATAAAACAAAGTGGAAAAATGACAAAACAACGACAGCAACCGAAACTCAACTACATCTCCAACTCCAACAAAAAATTCAAGAAGACGTTTCTTTGCTTACTTCATCCCATCAAAATATTCACTGTATCTAACGATAACACACTACATATCCACTTACTAAAAGTTTCTTCCATTTCATTATTATTATCCTAATAATTCATTTACGTGAACTCGATCATACACATAACTCTTGACCCAATGACAACCCAATCATAACATTTCTGCATCGGAATTACGCAGTTTCTCCTAACCGATATCAAGATAACTCGAACTTAAAATAATGAGATTATAATAACATTATTATTTGATGTGGTCCGGTTCGAGACACAGGCGTGATAAAACTATATGTTGGTCTCCGTACACACTGAACCGAGGTTGTGTCTAAAAACCGGATTAGATTAGACGACCCGGGCGTAGCAATCGATGATTACGTAAATGGAAACACTCTCAATCAATATTATATATTATCACTACTCGTCCAATATCCAAACACTTCACCCATTTCATTTGTTTTTATTCATTCCACGACAAAATATATAATTTGAGTTTTTAGCTTAATTTAATCCAAGTGAAATTAAAATACTTAGCTTATCATTGTTTGGTTGGTCGTATCTTTTAAGCTAATTAATCCTTTGTATCCATCTTCTTAATTCTCCTCACTCACTCTCTCTCTCTCTCTTCCCTCTTCTTCTTCTTTGTTTGAGAGGGATGGAATCTAGGGTTCTTCATCTCCGGCCAGATTCTCCAGTATCAGTTTTATCTTCTTCAACACGACGTTTTTCGTAAATCACACATGAACTAATTTACAAAGTTTAAGGTAACATACTAACATGTTTTGTTTTGTTACATTTTATGTTTTCAATAAAACTTGTATTTCTGTTGTTTTTTCTCTTGTATTTTTGCTCCTTTTTTTTTTTTTTTTTTTTTTTTTTTGTAGTTTACTCTGTTTTTTTTTCATTGTATTTGTGTTGTATGTCGTATAAAAGTATTAAACTAAGATTTGTTGATATGGGTTTTTGTTATTTGGTACGTTAGTATTATGCAGTATTATGTGGTAGTGTAGCTAGAATAATTATTTACTGGACTATGTAGTTTGATAAGGGTTATGTTTAATGTTTGTTGTCGTTAGGGGTAAGGTTGCGTACATTTACGTGTTACCACTTACGTAGGATCATACGTGAAGATACTTCTATTATGATGGTTGTTGATAAGTTGGGTTGGTTTACTAATATAGTTGTTTGAGAAGTTAGAAGATCAATTAATTTGGGTTTGATTAGTCTAGTTTAAGGTTGTTATAGTGGTGGATCATTTGGGAAGTTAGAAAATTAATTAATTGGGTTTAATTAGTTGATTGCAAATGGTTGTTATAGTGGATGATCGATCACTTGGGAAGTTTAGAAGATCAGTCATGAGTTTAAGATATTGAATTGAATCTTGAATTGTTGGCAAATTTTAATTTGATTTGCGCTCGATTTATGATGCAATCTCTTGGTTGTATGCGATTGAATGATTGATTGATTGATTGCGAGATGCTCTTGTAGTTCTGGAATTAGGGATTTAGGCTTTTATGATGCAATTTCTTGGTTGTGTTCGAGTGATTGATCGATGAATTCGGTTTGAATATTGCTAACTTGATCATATGTGTACCAGGCCAATGTGTTCCTAGGATTTGTTATATTTGTGTGATGTTCGTGAAAAAAATTGGGTTTGAATGTTGGGTCTTGATGAAGATGCAAAGAAACTCATGGAAAATGTTATTAAGTTTTAATATAGCATCTCAGCTTGTTCTTCGAAAATAGAGAGAAACACGCTTTCATGTCTTCGGAACCAGTAATGGAAAGGTTAGGGAGAGGCAAGATTCCTTATTGTGAGGCGGATCCGTAGGGTCCCAAATGAATTGACTTATTTCAAAAAGGCCTTATTCTTTGGAATGGGGGAATCAAATGATGAAAAATTAAAGTTGACAATCAGTGCTTAGTGGGCATTATGTTCCTAAAATGTGGATAAAACTGTTTGCTGTTCAATTTGAATGGGATGTTACTGTGCATTATATAGATGCCAACCTGGTTAATAATACCTTCTTCTTTGCAACAATCATGTATGTATTGATTGAGCTCACATATATGTTTCGGGTTATGCAGATTCGCGGCATTGATGATTGTCATCTTAGCTTCTATAGACATTTTTCATTTCCTTGTTAAACAAACATGAATATACCATCCACACAGTTTGTCGTGTCGAGAAAGATGAATATATATGAGCCTTTACACCAGATCAGCTCGTGGGCGGACAGTTTTAGAGACGATGGCTGCTTGAATGTTTCACCATCCACGATTTTAGAAGTAGATGATAAAATGGACAGCTTGGTATGTTTTCTTGACATTGTGTTTTCTTGGATTTTGGCTCAGTCTTCTGATACAATAAACTTTTCCTCGGGTTTTATAATCTTTCTGTTTTGTGAACTCAAAAACTGTAGTCGGAGGATACTTCACATGGAGGTGCACCCGGACTCCCAAACAGATATGACCAGGAAGCATCAAAACCTTATGATAAGGTAAATGTTATTGTGTTTTCTGTTTTGACCTTGATCTGATATGCTAGTACCACTGCATTACCAGCAGATATCGGCTTTAAGTAAAAGATAACTAAGGAGTGTTTCTGCAATCATAACCATGAGAATCAGGCATATCTCAGTTTATTACTGACGCCAGTAGGAGTCTGTTATCGATATCTAATCACCACGAGCTCAACTTAGCCAAAGGCCTACAGCTGATTTTGGGGGGAAGGGGGCGTACATTGAACCAATTACTTGGAAATAAGGCCTTAACATGATATTTAGTTCGTGTTTTGGCTAATAGAAATACAGAATGGCATAATGTATACTTTGGGTAAGAAGTCCAAGTTTTGAGCCTTAAAGAGCTTCATACATAATCTTTCCTGTGTTTTCTCCTCTTCATCATCTTTCTGAACTTTTGCTTTGCTTGCGTACCATTTAAGGTAAAAAGACGTCTTGCGCAGAATCGTGAGGCTGCTCGCAAAAGCCGCTTGCGCAAAAAGGTGCTGAAAAAAGTTATTATTATGTCATATACGGTGATTAATTGTGCTTATTCTGCTGATCTAAACATATTTGATGCTTTGTCTAGGCCTATGTTCAGCAGTTGGAATTGAGCCGTACTAAACTGATGCAGATGGAGCAAGAGCTCGAACGATTGAGGCAACAGGTAAGAGGAAGTTTAATTTCCATTGCATTAACTGATTGAAGACCACCACGTGTGCTGGAGCTTACGGAAAATACTTACATGGTTGACTCCAGGGTGTCTATAATGGTGCTGGAGTAGATCATCTCTCATACTCCGGGGCTATAAATCCAGGTTTGTCAGCCGATACACTTGCATTTTCAATGTATATTTAGGCCTTCTCTTGGAATGCCTCAAAATCTGGGTTAGTGAAAGCAGCTACTGCTTGGGCATCAGCCACAGGGGCATCGGCTAGATTGCGTGGTTTCATATAAAACTGAACCTCTGAAAGTCTAAGTTGAAGGCTGATTATATGCATAATATGTACGAGTAGTACTTATAACTAACAATAATAATGGGACTCTCAGGAAAGTTCCTATTTTGTTCACTGTTCTTGTCACATCTGTCAGGTTTGTTAACAAATGAGCAGGTGTAGGGGGAATTTGAAATGTCAGCTGTAACCAGAATATGTCTGATTGACTTGCAAATGTCAGTCGCTGTTTCCGTGACTAAAGTAGAATGATAATATGAGCATCAAACTGGATTACAATAAGCAATTTGTTACAAATTAACTCACAGAAATATATCAAACTAAAATGGTTACTGTCCCTCATCCGACATAGTCAACTTGATGTAACTTGTTGCATGCTCGGTCTTTGGAGTCGCTTCTTTATACTTTCGTAATTTGCCTGTTGTGGTATACAGTACTAGTCTCACAAATTTACATTGTGCTGTATTTATCGTTTTTATTTCTCCTTTTGTAGGAATCGTTACATTTGAGATGGAGTATGGACATTGGGTTGAAGAACAAAATAAACAAGTTTGTGAACTAAGGAATGCATTGAATACTCATATAACAGACGTTGAGCTCCGGATTCTTGTAGACACCGGCATGAAACATTATTTTGATTTATTTCAATTGAAAGCGACTGCTGCAAAGGCTGATGTGTTCTATCTCATGTCTGGCATGTGGAAAACCTCAGCTGAGCGATTTTTCTTGTGGATAGGAGGGTTTCGTCCATCAGAATTACTGAAGGTGACGCATTCTGATTGAGCTCAATTATTTTCTTTTGGAAGGCCCTTACAGTCTTGCCAGGGCTAAAGCAATGTCGTTCTTAAGCTCAAATATTTCCTGTTGGTTGGGATTTACTTACTGAAGGACTCACTGCTGTCGGATCTTTACAGACGATACATCTCATAGACTCACACTTCAAACGATGATGTCTGACAGGTACTCGGACCTCAGCTTGACCCGTTGACTGATCAACAAGTCATGGATGTCTATAACCTTAAGCAATCATGTGAGCAGGCTGAAGAGGCACTGTCACAGGGGATGGAGAAGCTTCAGCAGACTCTAGCCGAATCTGTGGCAGAAGGTCTGTTCGCAGAAGGAAGTTACAGACTGCAAATGACAAATGCAATCGAAAAACTTGAAGCTCTAGTAAGCTTCGTAAACCAGGTAAATACTTCAGTTTAGTGAACTTTCCCAATGGCTGCTTCAAATTATTCCCCTAATTGTGTGTAAATCTAGTTTATAATATTCATTCTCTTTAAGAATTTCTGGTTCTTAAGCGGTTTTTGGGCATTGAGTTTGCCTAAACAGGCGATGAAGCACAAAATCCTAGTTTCACATTAACCAGTCTCATACAATTGTTACAAGTTACAAGACTTATAACATTTTGGAACAGACCATAGTGACCATACCATTATCCATACCATAGGCTGCCTTCTAGTAATCTGTTGCGGTCACTTCACTTGACAGGCATCAGATCACCTAATGAGGGCTAATTGGCATGTTTAGAGAGGACAAAATGTAGTAGTATTGCTGACGAGTCTTCACTGATGCTGAGTCAACTTGACAGTTGAATATGACTAGGACTACATTATGCATACATATTCTATGAGTATATAGTAAAGCCGGGCTTTGATTTCTATTTAGAGCCAGGTAGAGCTAGTTTTCGTGTGTATAGTCCAACATTTGGAGGAGAGAGCAGCTAGCTTCTTTGTTTTCGTTGAGACATACATATGACGAATCTTTGTGTTTTTGTCCAACAGGCAGATCATCTCCGACGAGAAACCCTGCAGCAGATGCATCGAATTCTAACAATACGTCAGGCAGCTCGAGGGTTGCTAGCTCTAGGAGAGTACTTCCATCGTCTAAGGGCACTTAGCTCCCTTTGGACTAGCCGTCCACGCGAATCATGACTTCATCCCACCTATAGGATGTACGCATTCTTGGAGCGAGCAACGACCACGACCAGTACCACCCACCCTAACGGGAAACTTGTACATAATAGTAGCACTGCTGCCATTGTTTTTCCATGATTGGTACTGCTTAGTGTTAAATTTTTGATTTTGAATGTGTGTGTATCACATATGTATTGTGTAAATGACATAGGTGTACATCATCAATTTTGTAAAAAGAAAAAAATTATTAGTGTTGCCTAATAAAGAATATAACTAGTTTTTGCACCCGTGAAAATCACGGGTCATTTCTTTGGCTTCTTTTGAATACTCGTTAGTTTTATTTCTTCAAGCCAAATTTATATTTGAAAAGTATAACGAAAAGAAGAGCTCACTTAGCGTATAAGGGCAAATGATTGCTCGAATGAACTAACTTAGAAAAGACATCAAAAAATTATAAAAGCAAATCAACAATCGTTTTCTGGACCAAAATTTCCAACATGTCCCATAACAAATATGTGCATCATATAAATATAACTTAGTACATTTTAGAGTATTTATGCTAATTAAACATGAGAAGAGCAAACTGGTTTTGTTTAGAAATAAAATTGTTACTAAAAGAGGTATTTATATATAAATTACAAACTTTGCAGCCTAAAATCAGTGCAAGATGTACACTAACCAACTCTATTAGTACTATTACAAACTCTATTATAAGATAAGAGAATGAGACCTTGTGTCCCGGGATCATGCTTCTATCAGTGCAACTTAGATTGGTGAAGGTTGAAGCTTATATTTGAATGCACAA
>JBBYHQ010000009.1:5141920-5157449 GCA_038382645.1 Spergularia azorica
GGGTATAATCCGGAATTAGGTTGTAAGTTTGGGTATATCCTGGAATTTGAGAAAACACGAGGGTACAGGCTGGAATTCCCAAAAAAAAAAAAAATAGCCTTTCTCTTTCCCTTCCTTTTCCCTGTCTTTCCCCCTGCCCGACACCTCCTACCACCCTCATCACCATTTTTGTTCTTTTTATCTTCATCATCAATCACATACTCAATCATCATCATCATCATTCACATACTCTTGAAATTTCTGGGTAATTAATCCTCCTTTCAATCTCAATTTGATAATTTCAATTAATTTGGTTTTGATTTTATAAATTTGTGGTTAGTAAAATCGAAATTCGTGTTAATTGAATTAGTTTATCAGAGATTTTCGAGCTGATTTGGGGCGTTTTATGAGCTGGGTTCAATTCGGGACTGTTTTTGCGAGCTAACAGGTAACACGATGTCCACCCTTTCTATAATTTTTATGAGTAAATATCCCTACTGTTGGTTTTGACTGTGATTATGTGTGGGTTTTGATCTTTGCTTAAGAGATATGGGAAGTAGTTGTTGATGTTGTGAGACGGCACACGTAGAAATTGGTGATAGGACCTAGAAAATTAAACGAATAGTGTCATGAGTGAATTTTTAGGTTTGTGTATCAAAATTGTCAGTAATACTGTAATAGTCTAGCAGGTTTACGTGATAGGCAGCTTGAATTGTGATAGTTTAAGTTTGGAAGGAATGATTTGTGGTCTGAATTAAATTTTAGAAGTGAATGGGGTTGATCATTAGATTCAGGTTGTAGTATTGTACTACGAGTATGAGGTACAAGTTAGTGGTTCGGTAAACTTATTGACAATGAAGGTTATTTAAATGTCAAAACTCTTGTTATCTCAACAACATATTAGTGATGGTTGCTCACGCACAACTTTGATACGAGACAGATAATTGGTTTTCAGGTTCTAACATTAAAGGGTAACTTTCGACCAGATCAGTTAGTTAGTTGGTTGGTTGGCATATGAATTGGAGTAACATTGGAGCTACTGAAAGATTAATTGTAGAGATGGACAGATTTAGCTCAACTGATGTATCGATTCGGGTTTCTGTCGTGTAGAAGATCAAAAGAGTGTTAGGGTGTGAGACTAAGAAATTATGGATGACAATGTTAGGTTCTGAGCAACCGATCAATGTTTGTTAGAAGTTTTGTGGCAACCATATTTCGAATATGAGATATTTTATGGTTTGAGAATTTTAATTATGTGAACCATGCTTGAATGTTTTAAAATTAGGATCTTACACTGTTTATGGTCTCAAGCCACACTATTATTATTGGATTTACTTTGACCTGCTGTCACTTTAATACTAAAGATTTGTGTTTTATGATTGATGTATTTTAATGGCCTAGTGCCTTTGAATTCGATATGCTTATATGTATGGGTTAGTTTGGCGAAAAGCCTTTTGTTATTTTAAATGTGGCGCAAAGCTTAGAATTGTTGTGGAATTGATTATGGTGTTGGTTTGTGTGATTTGTGTTGGATATGTGATCACCGTCCCATTAATAAAATATTAATCATTTAAAGTGAAAGACAATGAGGTCTGGGGACTATTTATTACCGGGTGAACCGCAGAGGTTTCACTATCGGTTGTGCAAGCCGCATCAGCTTATTATTTGGAGCCCCACCGCATCGGTGAGTAAGAGGGCTAGGCTCTAGTACTACTCTAGTAGGTTGAAAATATCATTGTACCCTCTAGGGGGTGTGCACACTTAAGGTCTAGTAGTCTTATATTGTTGTTATTGTTGGAAGGACTCGGTCCACCCCAATAGGGTGGTACGGAGTTTCCTTGATTATCGTTACTATTGGTTACTGTGCTACAGCAAGAGTTCCGTTGTTGATCATTGATTCCCCGCTCATTGAATAAAAAAATGGTTATGTGAATGATGGATTGATTTCTCACAAATTGAGATAATTGAGATTATTGGAATGAATGAATTTTCTCATAATTGAGATTTACAAAGTGAATGAATTCTCTCGTAATGGAATACATGGTTTATGTATTTTCTTATATAATGTTTCTCAAATTTTATGGTTACGTGTTTACTATGTGTTGGATGATTTTTTTTATTAGGTCATGACATGTTTTTACAAGGTAGAGTCTGTTACTCAGCTTAGTAGCTGACGTGTTAAAATCCTTCGGGCTACCCGTCATGGGGTAGGTCTTTGGTTTGTCTGGTTTTTTTTTTATTTCAGGTTCATTGAAGAGTAACTCGTGGGCCCTACTTGGAGAAATTATGTTTTAGCTTCCGCTGTGCATACTAGAATTTTCGTATAGGTTGTTTTTGGCTGACGATTTGTTTTTCCTAGTCAGCTTTGTATATTGATTGTAATATTATCGAATTTCGGCGAGTTTTGTAATATAATAATGTTTTTAAATTTAGCCGAAATTCGGGGGTGTTACACATACCTTGTGGGAAAGGGGGGGGTGGGGGTGGGGGGGCTGCTTTACAGGTACCCTGAGTTAAAGAGTACAAGCCAAATAGACTTCTTTGTAATGGCTACGCCAAAAGGTATTTGATAGGCAAGGCCAAGTAGTTAACATTGTCATCTTTTAGACTCTTAACTTATTAAAGCATAAATCCTCAGATTTGCATTTTAGGGCAAAATCCAAAGCATGGACAAGTAGACAACAGAAGCAAATCAAAATTCAACAAAGATAGAGCATTAAGGAGTATCCAAAAGTACATACCTTGTTAATTTCTTGCCGTAATTTATCCGTGATTTCTGTCTTTCTTGGCTTCATCATCTGTCCCATAAGTGACAATATGTCTTGTCCACCTTGTGGCCTAGCATTTGCGGCATCCAGATCATGGAGGGTTACATCCTGATGAGGAAATGCAAAGACCAAAAGATAAGCTAAAGTGTTTAGGCACTTCCTCAAATATACAAATGGAACGAATCACCGTTTCCACAAGGGTCAATCTTTAAGCAAGAAAGAGGATAGCAAGTTCAAATTTGTGTTCGGACATAAAAGGTAACCACATCAATGTGACAAAGCATTCTAGTTCTCTGTAGCATATCCATCAAAATTTTAAATCTTAGAGAGATGAAGTTTAGTGGGCATCATCTATAGTGAATTGACTCACTGATGATTAGCTTGATAACGAACTGAAAAGCAAAAAGGGTGGGATAAAGTGTCTCACGCTGTCTATAGTTATGAATAGAATGTCATATATATAGTTCTGCCTTATGAATAGATTGTCATACAAAGTGGAACGCAGAAACTCCATGTCATGGCTATTGCAAGACATGTCAGTATACATTAAGCTGTCATGCCGCATGATACTTAGATAGAAGAGGATAACAGAAGCAAACCTGCACTATCTCCTTCTTCTTGTGAACCTCTCGTTTTGGAAGGGAGACGTATTCCTCTGCCTCAAGATCGAATTCAGTCGCAAAAGCATCACTTCTCCCCACCCTCTTAACTGCCCCACTGTTTGCTTCAATGTATATAACGTCTCCAACAGCAACCTGCACCCATTTAAAGAAGGTGTAAATTTGGGAAACTCTAATGATCGACAACACCAGGCAATACAAGTCCAACTTCTAACAAGACTTCGTTGACCATGACTTCGTTTAGCAAAAAAAACGCCCCATAACTTTGCATCAGAGTGACGATACAGTAAAAATTGGAAACCAAGATCCTTTTTAAATTGCTGGAAGGGGGGGGGCACTCCCAAGTATCTGATACATATCCATGCATCTTTAGACAAACAGACGCCAAAAAACAGATAAATCACCTTTTCCTTTATCAAAGCATCATATATTGTTGGATCTAACTTCAACTGCTTGGTTCCTTTATCAGTCTTCAATCCGATGATAACATGACTGATACTCTTACCATAGCCGCCTGTCACACTCTCTGTTTCTTCTGGGGAGAGCTCAGTCACCTATACAAGGCACACAATACATTTAGAAGCTGAAAAGAAATATATCACAGGAACAATGCGAGATTTAACAACAAAGCCTCTTTGGTTTCCTCATAAACGCATTGTTAAAGCTGAAATGTTGACTGAATATGAGGAACAATGCTAGATTTAACAAGAATTCAAGAAATATCATTAAGAAGGAGACAGGACTTGCCTCTCCTTCATAAACCTCCTTGGTTTCCTTAATACGTAAACCAATGGCACGCCTGAAGTTTTCCATCAGAACCTCGGTCTTTTTCACTTCTGAAGAGTAGACTTCTGAACCGACCATAGGGCAGAAGGGAACCTGCAACCAATAACATCCACTTGAAGATTAAAAACCTAAACTTTCTTAAATTCACAAATGAAATGCCCCCAACTATCTTACAAAACAAAACTGAGTTCAATCAATATGAAATGGGAATTACTGCAGACTGCAAGTAACATCAGACAGAACGAAAGTGGAAACCACAAATATATACAAGTAGGTCGTACGCAAAACTAGCACGCTACTCCCAACGTACAATATCAAATATTCACACCATGAAAGAAAACAATTTCAATTAAACTTGTGGTAGACTAAAGGAGCTCATGACTACAAGTCTACATGTTATAGACTCCGTTGTGATTGCCATTTCTAGAATAATGGTAATTGGTCTTAGAATAATATAGAAACCACCCTCCAAGCCACTGTGTTTAATTACCTTACGTTGTGAGGGTCGGCGAAAATGTGCACGGGTAAAAGAATTGTCGAAGTTCTAGTTAATGCCGAATAAAGGATTTTACTTGTCGTGTCATGATCACTCTAACTAAAACCATTATGAAACTCACATGGTACTATATCTTTAATTCAAAATATTCACGAGAAAGTAGTTTATACCAATAGGGCTATATATCTATACTTGTATTACTGTATACTACATTACTACTACACTATTTTTCAAACTAGAAACCTGTCCTTCAATTCAGCAGTAACTTCCTTTTTCAAGATGTTGTTGAGCTAGTCAACCAATCATCTTCATGGTAAAGGCCAAAGGCATTCTTTACAGTCTCACTACAGAGTTAACTTTTGCTTTGTAAGCAAACTTTGCGGATGAGATAATTTTGCGGCTTCACAGTTTTACCTTGGCAGTCTACGACTCTCAAATGCTTGTCAAAGATACGTTTTTGGTTAACTTGTGAGTTTTTACCTATATTCTCTTCAAGAAGAAGCTAACAATATTTGCAATTGATCGATTACCCGTGAGGGTGATACTATTATTATCAGCTTAATTAACTTTCCTTCCTATACATGCATTAAGCCGTATTAATGTATTGATTAAGCTTTATTTTTCTTTGCTTACGCTATTTGATTATTATAGGCTCTTAGCTAACAATGTAAGACTCTTCTTTTAAGTTTCTACACTTCTATAGTCCTTAGAGAAGGGGGATCTAGCTAGGAGATCAAGACATATTACAGGATTGAACAAATCACTACTCCATATGAATAATTTAGCTGTTAATCCAAAGATAAAGCGAATCTTCTCGAGCCAGAATGTAGTGCAAGTCTAACCACTTTCGTGACAAAAGACAACAAATTTACCTTGCTACCGAGCTCCTGGGCAATACCAAGCGCCAACGCAGTCTTCCCAGTACCAGGAGGTCCAACAAGCAACACTGCTCGACCAGCTAGCTTCTTTTGTCGAACCATATCAACTACAAGTCCAGCTGCTTCTCTAGATTGCGCCTGGCCGACAAAGCCAGAAGCCAAAGGTGCAGCATACCCATTTCCCTACATATTCCACCACACCACAAAGCATACATACCCCATTAATCCAATTCCCAATCAACAAAATTACAACTTTTCACATCAGCTCCACACAGTTATCAATACCCAACAACAAAAAAATCGCCCCCTTTATCGTATTAACGAAAATACGATAAAATTAGGCTTTTGGTTGAGACGGTTCTTACACACAACATAGTGGGTCCAGTTTTCAATTCCAGCAGTACAAAATTAAAACAATCGAAACAACATGGTTTTTGAACTAATGCAGGGCTAAAAACAAGATGTGATCAGTACGCTTCCTACAATCCCATAAAAACACAACAATCATCATACATAAAAATTACCCAAAAACCCTAACAAAGTAAAAAAAAAAAAAAAGAAGAGGAGAGAAAGAGATGCATACATCAAGTCCAAGACCTTTAATGTGGGTATGTGTCGCAATTCGCTGCTTCTTCGTTGTCGACTGCACTTCTTCTATTTTCATGGTTTTTTTTTCTGGGTTTGTTGTGTGCGTTGCAGAGAGTTCAGAAGTGGGCGGGAGAGGAGAAGGGAGGAGAGGGAAAGTGAGAGGGAATGCAAGACCGCAACTTGTATGGTTGGTTAGGTTGGTTACGACTCGTAGAGTCGGTAAAAATTGACACGACACGATAATAAATTGAGGCATGAAAATTGACAATTACCCAAAGTGAGAGGGTGAGTATTGTGCACTCGTATTGATTTCACATATCTTGACATGTTTAATTACACGAGCCAACAAGACCACTGGACATGTGCGGGGGATCCTTCTTGAAACAATAGTTTGGATTATGCTTGTTCGACTTGCACTAAGAGGGTAGACAGTGGATCCAGTCGGAGGCATGTTTGAATCCTTAACGTCTTTATTCGGACCATCGTCAAATGTGGGTGCCATTTCTAGTGTAATGGAACGATGTTCTAGACTGACCTAATCAATAATCACCCTAGACAAAAAAATGCGAAATAGACTCGAAATTGATCTAGAGATGAAATCGCTTAAAATATGAAGAATTTGCAATTCCATGTCTCCACTGCTCCACATACGCCTTTGCCACATACCGCCCACAATTGTTCATGTGATCGATGTCTCACATTAACCAATCTGGGAAATGTGTCACAATTATAAATGAACTATCTAAAGTATCGTCAAAATAACCCGAGTCGATAAGTTGGAAATCGGACATAAACCCAATAGGCCAATACATAACCAATTTACGACCAATTCCAAAAGGTCACACCCAGCCAAGTTGGGAACCAGATAGATTACTCTATCCCGACTTCCAAACAGCAATCACTCAGTGAACTGAGGCAGATAATCAGAAAAAAAATGGAGACAGTGTCCCTGGTAAGGTGGGTGCAATCCACCAGCAGCCCTTCATTTTGTAGAGCAAACCAGTGCAGCAGCAGCAGTAGCAGCAGTTTTCCTGCATTTTCTCCCAAATTTTCGCATGTTTCCTTCACTCTCAGAAACAATTCTAATCCCACCATTGTTTCTGTCCTCAAAACCCCTTCTTCTGGTATCTTCTTCTTTACTCATCCTTCATTTTGATTGAATTTTGTGCATATTTGATTTCGGTTCTTTAATTTTGTGAGTTTTAAATGCTATTCTGATTAGTATACAATCATGGGTTTATTTATAAAGTTGTGATTTTTCTATACAATTGTGATTCTGGGTTGGTTTGTTTTTCGAATATTTGTCATGGGTTGCAATCATTTTGTTTATTCTGTTCATAAAGGTTTCATCTTTGGAAATTATTTGGTCAATCATCACCTCATTTGGAGTGGAATTGGGTACAATGCAAGCTTAGGATCGTAAATATGTTGATTATCTTCGTGCAATTGTGATTTACATACAATTATGATGTGTTCATGAAGCTGTAGTTTTCCTATGCTATTGTGATTTACACACAATTATGAATTATGATGGTTCATAAAGTTGTAATTTTCTTATGCAATTGTGATTTTGGGTTGGTTTATTCTTCGAGATTGTGTCATGGGTTGCAATCATTTTCTTCGTGCCCATTCCGCTGTCTTTGATTTTTTGGGGCTCTAGGAACCTTTTTTCCTTTTCTTTCTTTTTGAGATGGGTTTTAGGAATACTTAGTGCTACTCAATTTGATCAACTTCTGAAAGTTGGTGCTTGTTTGACAAAAAGACGTCGAATTTTGGTGTCAGAATGAAAGTAGGACATAGATGATAGATGTGCAATTGTGCATCAGATTGGAGATTGTAAAGAACTCACTTTTGGCTTTGTTACCCTCAGAAAGATTAAGTATTTATATTCCTCCTAAATGGCATGCTTGGTGTTCATCCTTACATATGTTTCGTATTGCATAAATATTTGTATCATTTCATGTTTTTGTGAGTTAGTGTCTATATCTCATGGAGAGGTTGTGAGATTGTTAAAAACAATCAGTTTCGTGGACGGATAGGATGATACTGTGATAGTGATTAATCTGAATGAAACGTAGCTATATCTAGCTACATAATTCTTATCTTCTTTCTATTTATCTTGCTTTCCAGCTAGTGAAGAAGTGGAGGAAGATGTTTTGCGAGAATTTTATCAAGATAGACAGCTAAATGGAGATCTTATTACAAAATTTTCTGATATTCTTTTCCAAAAGAAGACGATGAGCTTTAGTGATGCAGAACCCAGCAAATCAGTTAACTACTCTCAAGCAATTGAAGAGGTATCACCTTGAAATTGTCATTTGAGCTTGTAGACGCGATGCGAGGTTAAAGCTCAGTTTTTCAAGTACAGTCTTTGAAATTTGCAAGCTAAAGTTTTTAGGTGTGCTCTTGTTGCATTGGGGTGACTATCCATGCATCTATGTTTAGCTACGATAATAGTGCTCCTTGACTTTTATGCTCCGCCTATCTGCATTGGCACATGCTTTATCTCTCTAATGCTCTCTATATGTTGCAGACCTTGACCGATGAACCTGATGGAGGCTTTCTAAAATTGACTAAAACGCAAGAATGGTTATTGGGTGAAACTTCTGCACCAATCAATAGGAAGCCGACAAATAAGGTTGAATTGGATGATAATTTATATCCTTGATTGTTTCTCAGTCCTCTGCTTGTAGTGTTCTGAACGGTTTACTTTTTGAGGACACAGGACTTATTGATTCAATATCTCATATCAGGAAATCCAGGATAATAGGGAAAGGAGGAGACAACTGAGCTTACTTCAATATGAAGCAGTAAGGTCTTTGGCTTCTATGTGCATGCTTTTAAGATAAAAATCATTCTGTATTGCTTTACTGCATAGGGCTACTTGAAAAGCTGCAGATTGTGTTTTGACTCTAGACTGCTCAGTGTCTAGATCATAGCAACTTGATTACGCAGATCATATAGCGTCTGCACATTAGTAAATGCAACTGAGTGACTCTTTATCAGTTTTTTTGTTTTTGTTTTGTTTTGTTTTGTTTTGTCAATACCACAATTGGCTTATTGAAGGGTGGTTCTCCCTGTGAATTCTGTTGCTGCCTTCTTGGATATTTTCTGTTGTTGTGCTGGAAATGCGACCAATAGTGTTGCCTTCTCACGCCATCTGTAATCTATCTGCAACAGGGATAATATCTGCATTTATGCTTTATTGCTTTGTCTAGTCTGCTACTCTTTAATTCCACTTCTTGAATTATATGCTCGTTGGTTGCCTGCAAAGGATGCTGAATATGATATAATTGCCTTTTCAGCTTAAGAGTGAGCTTCTGTTTTTGACTCTGGGAGTAGGAGCTGCATGTACTGGGTATTGCTTATTGATCTTGTCAGTCCAGGTATGGTAATAAAGAGGACGAGGTAAATGGTAAAGCTAGTTTTCAAATACCATTGAGCATGGATTGAATTTCCAATGGACAGGAAAAGCCATGGAAGATTTATTAGTCTTTTCCGGTAGCTTCTTTTTCCGCAAGGGAAAAGAGAAAACCATAAAGCCCTTGAAATTTGTCGAGTTTAAACTTTGGCTGGTTTCTTGTGAAGTTGCTTTCCCTTGATTGTAGAAGCTATAGGTTCCTAAAAGCTATGTTATGTCTATGATAAGCTCACAAGTTTCCTGTGTGTATTGCTTAGGCAGCAGTCAGCTATGCTGCAGGAGTTGCATTTAGGTAAAATACCTGGTCTCTCTCATTTTTAAACAGTTGGCCATATTCCTTCGTCAACGAGAAAGTGAAATTCATGTACTCTGTTCATATAACAGGCAGTAACCTGTACCTTGCTTATCTGCGCTGTTCTAGCTTTTTTCTTTTTCTGGTTCTAGCTTCCTTTAAGATCTTCTCATTTGAAGGGTTTGGACATGACAGGGGAGTCAACATTTTGTCCTTCAAAGCTACTGGTTTAATGGTAACTATTGTTCGTTGTTGCAGTTTCTTGTATATGAGGCTATTGTACCAGTATGTTGACAATCTTTCCAGGGATTCTATTCCGCTGACATTTCGGCAAAAAAAGGCAAAAAAGTACGTTTCTCAAACACACACCTGTTTTTGACGTTTTTGCTACTCTCGTACTAACCTCTTTCCCCTCCGTCCTTTTGACACAGAATTGGGATCAGAAGTGAGGATTTGAGCAATGCCATAGAGAGATCAGTTAGGGGTAGTGGAATTGCTCTTTCATCTCCAAGGCTAGTTATCCCTGCAGCGATATATGGATTGTGGATTCTTCTTCACCGGAACATGGGTGGTGATCTCTTTGATTTCCAGGTATGTCTATTATTCTTTGGAGGAGCTTTTCGAAAATTTTCTTTTAACCCCGTGTGGCCGTGTGTTTCATTTCAAACTTCTAACTAGCACGAGTTGCTCCTGCTCCATCATCAGATTGTGCCAGCAATGTTGGGATTGTTTGCATATAAAGCTGCTGCACTCGTTCAAGTTTATAGAGACAACGAAGACTTGACCTTAATCTTTCCAGATGATATTTAGTGCTCTGATAGATCAGACGGCAGATAAACTCATGAAACTCATCCATATCTATGGATATTAGCCCCATTTTTGTTCAGTATCCTCGGACTGAATGACTGATAACCACAGGAAGGATCTCTCAGTGAACACGAAGCTCATCTCGTGAGGGAAATGCATTTTCTTGGAGAATCCAATACTTCTCCGAGCTTCACTTGACCGACAGACCTTAGGACAATGTACCATAGCCTCATATATCTATATCCTGTAATAGTAGTACAGATTCAATAAACTTCATCTGGTTGTCAGGCTGTGTAATTCTATATGTCAAGATACAATCTTGCTACTTATCCCAACATTCACTCCGTAAGTAAATATTTGCGTACTCTTCATGTCCATGCTCCAGCTTTCAAAGCTTTGATTTTCTGCGGCTTTCTAGCCATGTTATTACACTCTTTCGACTCTTCTGAAAGAACGAAACTTAAATGGAAGCAAATGGCTATCCAAATTGCACCATAATCTCATGTCATATTTAACTCAGATCACTAATACTGATAATATAATGGCATCTACAGAACATGCTAGTAACTCCTAACCAGATCGAAACATCGTCACTATTATGTTTATCGGTGACCTAAAATTCAAGATATTATTTCGAGACAAATTATCTGACCGGAATTAATCATAAACCATGCAAAACATTATGACAAAACCCTAGTATATATATTCAATAATCAATACTACAGTATACATCAACCACAAAGCAGATCTTAGATCTACTGATAATTAACAAACCATTAAAATATTTCATTTCATGAGTCAACCATAGAGAAATTTAATCCCTTTCTTTTTTTACCGCAGAGACTCAATTCCATTTTTACCCCCTCCCTGTAAAATCTACAGTCCAGAAACCCGCAGTAAAAAAACCTCATCACAAAATGCAGCAACAACTTCTTCAAGGTTTATGCTAGTAGTAGTAGCAGTAAAACTCTCCCACTACTAATCCACTACTAATCCACTACTACTCTGCAAGACTGCAACTCTTCTTCATTACGATACAAAAAAAAAATCCCAAATTTTATTAAACAAAGAGAGAAAAACCCTAAGTTTTCTCTCTCCTAAATCTCACTTTCTCTCAATGGAGATTCGGCGAGACTGCAAGTTAGAAATGGTGATCGCCGCCCTGGTGTTCGTACTCTTTGCGTGTGTGGAGCTCGGCGACGCCGCCACCGCCGTCGATGTTTACCGGCTAATACAGTACGATCTCGGCGGCGTTCCGTTGGGATCTCGGCTCGCCTCGCTCAACCACCACGCCGGCTCTTCTCTCTCCGATTCCAACGCCGCCGGCGATCTCTCTCGTACTGTCGTCATCCTTCCTATTCGCGACCTCAATATTTCCTCTGTTCAAGGTTTGTATCTTCTCCTACACGTTTTTATTGATTTGCGGTTAGTAGATAAGTAGTTCGTGTGTAGGTCTGGTTGAATTTTGAGATTATGTTTAGTTTATTCGTTTAGCTTGGAATTGTGTAATGTTGGAATGTATGTATCGGAGCGATGTTCGGTTTATTGCGATGGAGTCGAGCCGATTCGATTAGTAGTGTTGCCGAATGATGTGAAGCTTGAGAGTGAAGTTTCGTTTGTAGGATTGACCGCGTGTGGACTGTAGTAGCAGTATTAGAAAGTTGGAATGTTGGAACTTTTCGGATGCTTTGCTTCGGTACTGTTCTTTGGGATCGTAGTTGTAGCGTCAAGTGAGCGAGAAGTTAGATAAAGCCAGTGACTTGAATGTTGAACCTCATTGCGTTTGTAGTTCAGGAATGTTTCTGTTCGGTGTCTTTCATCAAGTGTTGTTAGCTAAAATTGGAGACGTGATGAAATTGAATTTGAGATCTTTACGATTGGATTGATCATAAATGCAACTATTATGATTGTCGACTTTTGGTTAGATTAGATTTTAGAAGCTGGACTGTCACTTGACATTTTGTTCGAGAGCCTAGGAAGTAAGTTAATGTATGATAAGTAGCGCAACAGAACTGCAGTGACGGGGGGCCAATTCACAAGGGTGGAGATGTAAAAGAGCTTAGTTGCATTGAGTTGAGTTGGAAGACTCGAATATTGGCTCAAAATGGCTTTTTCCACCTCGTCCTAGCTCGATGAGCCTATTATTAGGCTTGCGCTTGGCTTGAGTGTGGCTCACAGCTCATCAATAGCTTGTTGTCCAAGCCTGGTGAAAACTTAAAATGAAAGTGACAAGAAGTATGAAATAGGTTTGCTCATCCTTATCACACCAATTATCATCGCATCCTCATCAATGTTCAAGATCTTTTAATTTGGTGAGAAAGAGGGGATGTTGAATGTTATGAGTATGATGAATTGAGGACCTAGGGAAGACACAGAAGCTGACGTGATCATCTATATTCTTGGCCTTAAATTTCACATCTTTGAATATATAATACTAAAATCAAAGTACCAATGTTCTTGGAAGTGGGAACATAAATCAAGTATGCCTTCAGAAGCCCATTGATGGACGGATAATGTCTGCATACGGCACTAAAGCTAAAATAAAAAGTTGACACAACCCTTGGACAAATTGAGGTTTGTTGGATATTCCCAATAGCTTTTCCTGAATAAGATTCTGTTGCCCAGTTACTATGCAGTCAGTGCTATCATGTTTTGTTGAAACCTTATAATCTTACATGCTGCAACATCTAGTATAGAGATGAAAATATTGAGGTCGAGAGAGACGGGGATAGTAAAAATCAGAATGGAGAAGATAAGAAGAGAACTTAGTAAACGGCTAAAGAAAACTAACCGTCAACAGGGTCCTAAGCCTAAGCTTGAACGTGCGGTTAGCCATCGCCTTCATGTCAGCATCACTCAAAATTTGAACTTTTTAGCTTCCTCCGAACCTTCTTTCTTTTTTGTGTCGTTTATTTGTTTAATTTTATCTATTTTTTTGTGGTCTGACTTCTAAGATTGATTCTGAAATTTGTGCCTCAGATTATATTGATGGGAAACAGCCTCTAGGTGGTTTGCTTTTTTTACTGCCTCGAGTCTTTAACTCTGAAAAAGGAGAAAGCAAAAACGACATTGATCAGTCTGAGGACGAAGCAATGAGAAACAAATTGGTGCACTTGGAAAGGTTGCTAATACATGCCACCATACCTGTGAGTTGGAGAATGATTATCCCTATCCTTTTATGTTTAATCTTTATTTTGAAAGATGCATTTGGCTATTGAAACTCTTACTAGTGTAAAGTTGCATATTATGAGTCTTAAGATTACCATAAGCGGCATTTGTGAAATATCTTGATCAGAAAGTTGGAATCTGATATTCTAGAAGTTAGCAGCTCTCAAATGTTTTTTACGCATCTGGGGTGGCAGGGGATAAGTCATGAGAGAAAAAAGAAAAAAAATAGAAACCAAAAAATTATTTGTGTTAGTGGTGTAGGGTACATGAGTACATGACAATCAAAATGCAGAACCATATGTTTATTTGCTGTGCAAGTATCTTCCTATAGGGGATTGAGCGGCTGCGTCGTGTTTAGCTTCCAATAAATAGGATATTAGTGCATGGCAGCCATTGTTATAGTAGCTTACTTACTAAAGACGTCTTTTGTTACAGTATCCTGTCTACTTTGCCTTTGAAGATGAGGATATGAAGGCTGTGCTAGCTGATGTAAAACGAATGGATGCTACTGGACAGCCTGCTACTGCAACCACTGGCGGGTGAGTGGTTTACCTTTCTTATGTGTTTGTCTAAGAACTAATGTTTATTCAGCCTTTGCACAGGCAAGGTGCTTCCTCCTGTGTATTGATTTGCCATATTCCAAAGCAATGCTACATTCTCTAGAACTAAAGTTCCTTGAAACTTATATATGCAAGTTTAGCAGATGCTTTGTGAACTAGACTTCCATCTTCGTTTCTGTACCCCGCTAGCTAGGTGGCGCTGCCACTTTAGAGGCTCTGGGGAAATTGTAGATGTTAATGTTTTATTCCTACCAGTAAACCTGTTTCTTTGCATGCTTTCATCGTGGATATTTACCTCCAGATGCTTCACGATTATTTAAGCATGGGAGTAGTAGCACACAATTGATTCTTGTGCCTCACCTGTTTCTTTCTTTCCCTGATAAATGATTATAGGTCTAGTTTTAATTTACTCCTTCCATTTTGCCCAATTCTTTACGATTTTTTGTGGTACAAATTTTTAGGAGAAGTGAGACAGAACGTAAAAATCTCACGCGGGAGGAATTGGGAATAATTTCAAAGCACAAAACTATGCAAAATAAAATGAATATGTAAAGAACTCAGTGAAACAGAAGTAGTATTTTACTCTCCTCCTCGTAGAAGTATGAACATTAGTTTAATCATTCTTTATTATGTGTGTGTTTTTTTATGGAATATTTCAGGTACAAGCTTCTTGTTTCCACATCAGAAGGTATAAAGGTTGCTTCTCCAAGCATTACTAACATTCAGGTAAAGTTGGCCTTCTGGTTGTTGGGCCCACCCACACTGCTATCTTTCTAAGAACTCATTGAATGGACATGCCAATTATGACTTATGAGTTTAATACTGATTCTTTCCTGATGAATCTTACAGAACTTGAGAGTCATAAAAGTTTGTAAAAGTTTAGCAAACACCACTCTCAACAGGCGTTTTGCTATATAGGACATTTGTACTATGCCATTAATTATAGTGGAAATACTTTTAACATAATATATGGTATTAGGGTCTCTATTGTGATTTGGCCAATAGTTAAAACTCAAAACTATACTTTCTTCATAGTCGAGTATTCTTTTTGTTGGTGCAGGGATGGTTGCCCGGACTGAAGGTGGATGAAGATTCAAACCAGATCCCAACAATTGCTATAGTGGCATCTTATGACACATTTGGGGCTGTACCAGTAAGTAATTCTC